>AWWV01013764.1:0-40437 GCA_001974805.1 Corchorus capsularis | reverse complement strand
AATATATATTATATTTATTTATATATTTATTTCAAAGAATAGCCATCTGGCATAAAAAAAGTTATCTCTATACGCATAATGTTGGCCTTAACGCGATTTGTGAGCGCGTGTAAAGCAAACAGACGGGTCTGTTAATTTTTATCCTGAATTGACACAAAACGATAACGTTATATCCTGAATTGACACGAGAGATAATGTTATATCCTGAATTACATTTTTACCCAAACGTTAGGGTAAAAAATTTTTAAACGGGTAGTTATATTTAAAAATTTTTTAAATCAAAACCATAATTACCCATTTTTACCCAAATGGGTAGTTATATCCATTTTAAAAAAAAAAAATTTAAAAACGTTGAGTATTTAGCCCTGCAAAATGGGTAGTTATGTTTTTGATTTAAAAATAAGTTTCTGTGTTGCAAAAGGAAATAGAACGAAGAAAAGTAGTTCTGGATTAAAATGCTTCAATGGTGATTAGCATTTGATCTTGGCAAAAGATACAGAAACGAAATTAACTGAAGAGGAAAGGAAAGTAGGCCATTTCTACACCATTGTTTACATCTCGATTCTAAAGTGGTTCTTGGATTCGTACACTAACGGAATCAATCCTAGTGAAAGATTTCACACCGGCGAGCAAGCTGATCTACAAGTTTTGATTTTGTTTTTACCGCTTTCACAAAAGGTAAATCCATGCAAACTTGCCTGTTTTAATTACTTCATATGGTATCAGAGCCTTGTTTTTCGATGCTTGGTAGTATTCCTTGTGATATGCGGTGTTTATTTTTCTTAATTTTATAAACACGTTGATTTTTATGGATATTTTTATATGCCATTTATTTGGGAATTTTCGCATGCCTAAGGTTAGAAAAACGCATGATATTTTATATGTGAATTCTTTTAAGAACCTTAGATATAGCATGCAGACTAGGTTGTGTGTGACTACTGTAAATTGGGGGTTTGTTTCAGTGGGAGCATTTATTTTTGCTTCTGAAACAATGTTTAATTTTATCCCTCATTTTTGCAAACATGGCGCTCATTAGAAAGGATCTGGGTATCAGTATGTTCAGGCACATTGAGATAGTGTTCCAAATGGGGGAGGAACGCCACTTGGAGTGAGATGTCAAATGGCATCTAATTGCCTCGCTGCCCAATAATTGGGACACATTCAAGGTGGGCCTATATGAAAAGGCCATCACCTAGTCATCCTTGGCCATTGCTGTAGACATCTTCGTCGAGGACAAGAGGAGACGAGACATATCTCCAACTCGAGAAAACATCATGGAGGATCCCGAGCTTCGTCCCGCGGTGATCCAGGATGTCACTGCCTCCAGTATCAGGAGAGACTTCACTACCTTTCTACAGTCATGGGTGCAGAGCTCGGAGGGTGATCCGATTCAGGTTGATTCGGATTCAGACGATAATGTTGACCCAGAGGATGATATTGATCCAGATGATGATCCCAACGAGGATTTTGTCCCGGATGAGGATCCTGATGAGGAGTTTGAGGTTTCAGCCTCTTACATGGCTCCTCCACAGCCACACTGCCTGATCCTCAGCCTTCACAGCCTCCTGCTTCACCCCGTCCTCTTATATTTGGAAGAGGACCTCATATAATTCGGACTGCAAAGAAGTCGACGACAAGGAAGTCAGTCATGAGACACTCCTAGATAGTTAGAGTTGTGTTGGATGTTCTCACCCGGATTCCTTCATAGGATTGGGATTTTTAGATACCATTGTTCATACCATTAGTTCATGTTTTGTTTCATAGTTTCATGAACTTGAATGTTTGTTTCATTTTGGACATGTTTGTTGGTTCTGTTTGTTTGAATCTATGTATGCACTTCATTTCTTAAATGATATTGGTATTGTTGTTGCCTTTCATTATGAATTGTTGTGTCGTGCATATTTTGATAGTATGTCTAAATTGAGTGGGAGTTCTAAAGCTGGTAGGATTCAAGGAATTCTCACTTAAGAATGTGTTTTTTTTGCTATTTATTTATTAATAATGATTGTTAAACATTAGGAAATAAAATATGATTGGATGTTTCATTATATCTCTTTCGATTTTATTCATTATATCAAACTCTTGTTGATTAATTTATGAAGTAGCAAAATTCTTTGAAAAGTACGTGTTATGAGTGCTATGTACTGATACTGTGTCTTGGTATAATTAACTCAGAATGGCAGCCAAGAACATCATAGCTGACCTCAACAAGGGTGAGAAACTGAATGGTGACAATTATAATATTTGGCATCAGAAAGTTCAGTACATCCTTGAAGAGCAAGGGGTACTTGAAATCCTCAGTTTTGTCATGGCCAAACCTGAGTAAGGGTCTAACGCTCAGCTCAAGCGAGACCAAGAGGCATTCCAAACTTGGAAAAGAAAGAACAACATAGCGAATCACGCTACTTAGCTGCATGACTGACGAACTCATCTGTGAGTTCGAGGAGTATGCCACTACTCAGGGGATGTGGAATGCACTGAAAGAGAAGTTCGAAAATGTCTCCGACACTAAGCTCAAGCAACCTTTCATCAAGTTTGACAACTACAAGAAGCGCCCTGAAAATAACATGAGGCACCATCTGCAAGAGATGTCAAACATGATGCGTGAGCTCAAGATTGCAAGACATGTGTTGAATGATCAACAACAAGTGCAAGCTGTGGTTCACTCACTTCCAAGGGGTTGGGAGTACATGAATGCGATGTTGACTCACAATGACAGCATCAAAACTTTTGCTGATGTTCAACATCACCTAGAGCTGGAGGAAGAGCGGTTAATGGCGATGAGCAATCATCCTGAAGTTAACATGGCTCAATCCAGCAAGCGCAGTGGTTCTAGCCACAAGCGCAAGAAAGGTGGTAAGAATGTCAAGCAAGAGGACAATGCTGAACCACATGCTAAGAGAGCCAAGACAAACAAGGGCAAGAGAGGCCAACGTGTCGGAAAAGAATAGAGACAAGAGTAAAGTTATTTGCTACAATTGTGGCAGGCTGGGACACTTCGCTCGTGAGTGCAGTGAGCCGAAGAAGGTAACACCTAACTCTAGTACTCCTTATTATCGCTATGTAACTAGCTCGGTAATGTTTATTAAGAGTCACTCTTTGTGGACTGTAGACTCAGCAGAAACAAACCATGTAGCTAGGAGCCGAGAAGCATATGTGGAGTATCGTCGCATTCCAGCCGGGACATGCTGGATATACATGGGAAACGGAACCGCTGTAGAGGTGAAAGGAACTGGAACTTGCAAATTAGATATGAGAGGAGGCTAAACCTTGTTTCTTCATGATGTCCTACATGCACCGGAAGTGCGACGTAACTTAGTATCTGTTACTGTTCCTATGTCGTTGGATTTCTCTTTGATTTTCTGTAAAGACTACGTGAAGTTGTATTTAGGAACAACTTATGTTGGTATGTGATATTTCTCTAATGGTTTTGTTGTGTTGGACACATCTTTTGATGGTAAAAGTTGTTGTTTTTCTTATATGACATCTACGTCTTCTGATAATTGTGGAACTGATGTGAATGTATGGCATTCAAGACTTGGTCACATTGAGCAAGATAGAATGAACCGTTTGGCCAAAGAAGGCCTTTTAGGATCTCTTGCCAAAGTGGACTTGCCAACATGTGAGCCATGTCTTGCGGGAAAAGCAACAAGAAAACCATTTGAATCTAAAAGATCTGAAAAACCATTTCAAATAATTCATTCAGATATTTGTGGTCCAATGAATAAGAGGGCGAGGCATGGTGCCACATATTTCATCACATTCATAGATGACTATACACGTTATGGTCATGTCTATTTGATTTCTCACAAGTCTGAAGCCTTGGATTGTTTTAAACGATATATGTTACAAGTGGAGAATCAATTAGACACAACGATAAAGATTCTTAGAACTGATCGTGGACGTGAGTATTTGTCAGATCGATTCAAAGAATTATGTGATGAAAAGGGAATAGTCTGACAGCTTACTCTTCCTAGAACTCCTCAACAAAACGGAGTTGCTGAGCAAAGGAATAGAAAGCTGTTGGAGATGGTTAGGTCAATGATGGCGCAAGCTAATCTACCCATATCTTATTGGGGTGATCCACTATTGACTGCTGCCTACATACTTAATCGTGTGTGATCGGTCGTTGAACAAATCACAAGATAAATCCCCACAAATCAATAACAAATAGCTAGGACAAGTAGGGGTCTAATCCACAGGGAAGGTATGGGCAAATCAAAGTCAAATCTTGCAAAAGAAAATCTAACCTAAAAGGGATTTTTTTTATGGATTTTCAATTTATCAAATTAAACTAGAAAACAATTTAAATAAATCTAAATTAAATAACTAGAAAATAATTAAAGAGAAAATCAAGGGATAAAAGCATACTTCTTCTCCTTTAGGTAAGTAATTTGATCAATTGAATCATGGATCATAGACACTTAACATTAATTTGACTTAAATTGCAATCAATTTTGCAAGCTGAAACGTTCCATATATGGTTTGAAACAAGCATCTAGGCAATGTGATCAGACCAAAATTATGCATCTTTTTATGGTCATTTTCCTATGCTTTTTGGGTATTTTATGCTTGATTATGCCTTATATTTGGTATATTTGTGTTTATAGGTGCTAAAGTGAAGAAAAGTGCAAAATCACTAATTTTGTACCTTTTAGGAGCCTTTTTGGAGGATTATTTACACAAATATTTTCCAAGGACAATTTGGATTAAGAATGGAGCCAATATGATCGTGATTGAAGAGCTTGAAGAGTCAATTTTATCATCATAAGATTGATTTACAAGAGTTTGAAGCAAAGAAGTAAAGTTGAATTTCAAGGCAAGAAGACATGTCAAGAGGCGTCATAGCACTGGAGTACATGGGGCGCGAGGCAAACCACATGGGGTGCCAAGACTGCCACATGGGCGCCCAACGCTAGTCGGGAACACCACCCAGCCACACAAGGACACAGGCGACCTGGGGCCTAAGAGCAACGCCCTAGGCGCACAAGCCAACCACATGGGCGCCCAGGGGGAGTCGGGGCATGACTCCGCGCACGCCAAGCATGCCATCACGTGTCACTTCTTCTTGAAGTTTCTCCAATTGTTTCCAGATTTGGCGATCCTTCTGTATTTTTGCCATAACTTTTGATCTAGAGCTCCGTTTGAGGCAAATGAGTAGCCGTTGGAAAGCTAACTCCAAGATCTACAACTTTCGTGTTTTGGTCGAAGCCCAGTTCGGACGTTTTCATGGACGAAAATGCCCCTGAAGTCAGCGGACAGAAACTGTCTTGGGCCTTTCTTGCGGGATTGATCCAATTGGGCTCAAATTCTTATTTGGACTAGTTTGAAGACTTGGAGAGCAGTCCAACACGTCCTTAGGGTTTCTTTAGCTCTAAATTAACCCTAAACCACCCTCTATAAATACCCTCTTAAGTCTAAAACCCTAGGAACATATCATAATACACCTTACACATCTTTTCTCTAGGTTTTGCGATTTAGAGGAGGAGGCAGCCGCCCACCTCTTAGCTTTGTAAGTCTCTCATGGATTTCTTGCAATCCATGAGTAGCTAAACCTTTTATACTTCTTTTCCTTAGGTACTTTTGATCAATGAATCTATGGTGAGACTTTTGTTCTTAATAATTTGAGCTTTTTCTGTTTGAATACGTTTCTTATCTCTATGCTTTATCTTATGTGTTCATACTTTGATTGATTTGGTGCGCAACATATCTTGAGATTTATGAATGTTATAGTTAGATTCAAGTAGCTTGAGTCAAGCTAAAGTTGGTCCAAGTAACAATTGTAATTCTAGGAGTCCTAGGTTCAATGGGATATCAAACCTTATTGAAATCTTTAGGCCGAGCTGGAAATTGATGTAGACAAGTTTGGTATTGATTTATCATGCATGTGGAAAAGTAAATCTTAATGTTTGTCCTGTGATTCTTCACAGGGTGAATGTTTGATTAGGAACAATAGAGATTAATTTAGCTAGTAGCAAGTTACAAGTTAATTCTTCTTAGCATGTTGGAGGGTCGAGTATTCCTCTCCTATACCAATTATTCAAATGGAGTTGTTTAAGATATTAAGAGGATTACTTTGTTTTAATGAAAGTTGATGTCTACGTCTTAGGCTATATACCGATTTGGGGTAATTTATAATTCTTAATTGATTGCAATTTAAGCCAAATTTATGTTTAGTGTCTATGATCCATGATTCACTTGATCAAAATAATTACCTAAAGGAGAAGAAGTATGTTTTTACTCATTGTTTTTCTCAAACTCTCTCTTTTAAATCTTTAGTTAAGATCTCTTTTAATTGTTTTCTAGTTTAATTAATCTATTTTCAAAAACCCATAAAAATCTCTTTTAGGTTAGATTTTCTTTTGTAAGATTTACCTTTGATTCGGTCATACCTTCCCTGTGGATTCGACCCCTACTTGCCCTAGCTATTTGTTATTGGGTTGTGGGGATTTATTTTGTGATTTGATCAACGACCGGTCACAATGATATTTGAAATTTCATCAAGCATTAGTGTCTCTTGAATTCACTACTGTAGATGAAGATCATTGCGTGTATGTCAAAAGGTTAGAGGGTAATTTTGTAATTTTAACTCTCTATGTGGATGATATCTTGTTGGCCAGCAACAATAAGGAGTTTTTACTTACCACTAAGAAGTGCTTATCCTCTTCTTTTGAGATGAAGGATATGGGCGAAGCATAATATGTGCTTGGTGTGAAAATCATCAAGGATCGCTCAAAGAAGTTACTTGCGTTGTCTCAAACACCTTACATCTTGAAGATGCTAGAGAAGTTTCGCATGCACAATTGTAATATTGTGAAAACTCCTATGGTTGAGGGTATATACTTGAATAATGATATGGGACCTAAGACTCCAGAAGAGAAAAAGAGAATGGAAAATGTTCCTTACTCCAACGCAATTGGTAGTCTGTTATATGCAATAATGTGCACGAGGCCATATATATGTTTTGCTGTGGGACTGTTGAGTAGATTCCAGTCCAACCTAGGTGAGAAACACTGGGAAGCTGTCAAAAGAGTTTTTAGGTACTTGCGAGGGACCGTGGATTACTGTCTATGTTATCAAGGAGGAGGAGATTTGTGATTAATTGGTTATACTGATGCAAGTCACGGGGATGACTTGGATGAGCGGAAATCCACTCAAGGATACACTTTCTCACTTAGTGGAGTTATTTCTTGGAGTAGCAAGAAACAAACTTGTGTATCACTTTCCACGATGGAAGCTGAATTTATAGCTAGCACGACAGCTGTACAAGAAGCAATATGGCTTAGAAGATTCATTCAGCATTTAGAAATTGTGCCAAATGCTGAGGATCCCGTGACTATATTTTGTGATAGTGAGGAAGCCCTAGCCTACACTAAGAATCCAAAATATCACGGTAGAACTAAGCACATTGATGTCAAGTACAATTTTATACGAGATGTTGTAGCACAGAAGCAAGTTAATATGCAATATATAGACACTGCGAGGATGGTTGCTGATCATCTGACTAAGCCAGTGTCACATGAGAAGTTCTTCACTTTTCTCAAAAGAATTGGAATGCTCAAGTTGTAGTGTGTGTTTTCTTTTGTATTGGATTGCACTTTGATGTTTTAATGGTTATGATACCTTCTTTGATCATTCCAACTTATTTTGACAAATAGTGAATTGCATATTAATTATACATAGCACATATATATTTTTTAAAAAAAGGTATGTCGAGACAGGTATAGATTGGCTCACTCACACGAGCAATCACCTCAGTAGATGAGATGAGACTGTTTAAGGCTGCGAGAATAGTGAAATGCAACTTAAACAATGAAGTCGCCTTGATATTTTATCAAGATGAGGTCAATTATATGTACAATGTACATAGACCAACGTGAATACCCACTATTCATGAAATCTGTCTATTGAAATGTCAGATGTGAGTACTTACTTTAAGGCGCCAAAGTTTAAAGGGGCGAGCACTAAGTGACTCAAGTTAAATACCAAGTAGCTGCATTAATTGCGCTGTTAAGAGTGGTATTTGAACTAAGATCTGTACGGTGTTTGTTAAATAGCATGACATATGCTCCAATAATTTGTTATGTGGAGAAGTTTCACCGTAACACGTGTTTCATACCATGTGTGCAAGAGCAACCAACAAGGAAAACGAGAGAACTAACCCGAGCTACTCGTTGTGTGAGATCCTTGAATAAATATTATACCGTATGTGACTTCTGATTATATCGGGAAGTGATAAGTTGGTGTCTGCTACTTTAGCTTGGAAGCAATAGTCATATGTGAATTGACTTGTGTGAACATGTCTAGGAAAGCAACCAATTTATTATGAAATGGTATAGTTACGAGAAGGAAGACTGATTGTATGTATGCATCTCTGTGAGTATTTCGTGAGCTAGCCAGCCAAGTTGCCAAGAGTTTTGGCATAGACTTGAAATGAAATACGTCATGGTACCTAGGAGTCAAGTACGGCGTTGACGGGACAAGAGTACTTAGACTGATGCAACATAAATAAGTTTGGGGAATAAGCGAGTTAATTATTATCATTAATCTGATTTGATACAAGGGTTGTAGCAGCTACAATGACCCTAACAGACATGTAGATATGTGCTCCTGAATTGTAGGTATTACTCGTCGGTTGTACGATCCATTTAGCAGTATGGACTAGATGTTTGAGTTGTATTATACTTGGTGTACGGTCAATCCCATTTGTGCGAGTGGGAGTATTTTGGACTTGGGCCGCCCATAATGGGCTTGACCCAAGACCAAGGAAATGGTGAACGGTTAACAAACCGTTTCACGACATTTCCCATTTCCTATTCATTAGCACATAACGTGCTAATTGTGATAACTACAAAATGGGTGGGTAGTTATGTTTTTGATTTAAAAATAATCAAAAAAAGTTTTTGTTTTGCAAAATGAAATAGAATGAAGAAAAGTAGTTCTGGATTAAAATGCTTCAATGGTGATTAGCATTTGATCTTGGCAAAAAGATACAGAAACGAAATTAACCGAAGAGGAAAGGAAAGTAGGCCGTTTCTATATTATTGTTTACATCTCGATTCTAGAGTAGTTCTTGGATTCGTACACTAACGGAATCAATCCTAATCAAAAATTTCACACCAGCAAGCAAGGTGATCTACAAGTTTCAATTTTGTTTTTACCACTTTCACAAAAGGTAAGTACATGCAAACTTGTCTGATTTAATTACTACATTGATTGATTTCTTGTGGTATATATTTATTTCAAGATTGATTATCTTTGACTTCTTGATGAGTTCATCCCTTCTAAACTTCTAATTTGTTAATGGAATCTTAGGTGATAGGGTCAGGTTTGTGGGTGGCAATGCACCTTCTGGAGTACTTTCCTCTCTAAAACTTGCTTTAAGGTACTTTTTGCATGCTTATATTCTGCAGTTTGGCGATGTCCTTGCAAACATGTGTGTACATGTATTTTGACTGCCAATACAATGCACATTTGAGATATTGATAATTAAGCATGCCGTTTAGAAGTTTGCTTTGGTAATGGCATGTTCATTAATTAGAACATAAAAATGTGAGAAGGCAGTTGAGTGATTTGTTTATTATACTTGTCTGATATATCTTATGTCCTCAATTTCTCATGTTTTGATAAACATACACATATAATAACGATTGGCACCTGTTTTGATAAACATGATAGATGAGCTTAAAATAAATAACAGTAAGTACTTGTTAGATGAGCTTAAGTACTTGTTAGATGAGCTTTATGAGTCATTAGTGATTATTGAGTTGAATCTAGGCTTGTTAGCATTGTTGTGCAAGTGATGGGTGATGTTTTTCCGGAGTTAAAGCAGCATGAAGCTCGCATTAGGGACATAATTGTTGCAGAGGAAGCAAGTTTTGGAAAGACTTTGGTGAAGGTGAGCTTTCGTGGTCCTTACTCTTCATCTGTATTAGAAACAAGTGACCTCAAATGCATGCTATCCGTGTTTAATTTACTCCTTTTCGCCACTAGTAATATTTTAAAGTCTTGAAGTTGAATCGAGTGCTCTTCTTCGATTCTGTTTAGCTGTGTTGCCTAATTGATTTTAGATATTCTCTTCCTGTAATGTTAGTATATTACCAGTATGTTCAAAGCTAGTGATGACTGATCATTGACTTTTGTTCAGGGAATTGAGAAATTTAAGAAAGCTGCACAGGATGTTCAGGGGGGGACATTAAGTGGGCAAGTAAGTGCATCTCTAATTGTCTCTTTCATCGAGGAAACATTCATTGTCCATGCATTACAACGTCTGCATTTTCTGAATTATGCTTTTTTTTTACTATGTTTGGCACTTAAAATGGTTTATAAGAAGCTTTAAGCTAGCTTACTAAGCTGCTTTTGAATCCATTTGTACATGTCAATTCCCTTGGGAACTTGGAGTATTGAACTATTGATATTGAAAACTGAAAAGCAGACATGAGAATTTTGGGAAACTTTGTAAAATTGCTTGTAGAGGCAGATGACATACATTTGTATATACATGTATAAGTATGTGTTCTATAATCCATCTGAACTAGTTTTTGATTTATTCTAGCCTAGTGAACCTGAAAGGAATATAACTTTGGTTTTGAGGGTTAGAGTTTTGTCCTCCTTTATTGATACCAGTCACATCTTCAGCTTTGTTATGTCTTTTTTTGCAGGATGCATTTATCTTATGGGACACATACGGGTTTCCATTAGATTTAACTCAGATAGACTGATGGACTTGGTTCTCTGTTTCTAGATCTGTTAGGTTCTCGTCCTAACTGTCTTTATTGTTGCAGTTGATGGCAGAGGAAAGAGGCTTGATATTAGATGTTGAGGGTTTCAACAATGCCATGGATGAGGCAAAAGGGAAAAGTCGAGGAGTGCCAGAAACAAGGTACTACGAGTTGATTCATATATCTGCTAAAAATGTTCATAAAAATTCGATTCTTTCTTCTTCTTTTTCCCCCTTTCTTTCCTTCTTTCAATGAATTAGACAATTAGTAGAAAGGGCTAACCATTTTTAGACATTATAATTATGACCAAAGGAAACAGTTGTCTCATAAAATTGAAAATACTCAGAAGACAAACGCATCTATGAGTAGAGTGAAATATTCACATGATTGAGGTTTTTCAAATCATGCTTATAGGAGCTTTTTGCAGCAAGCTGGTGGAGCTATTGTCATGGATGCTGATGCTACCTCTGCATTGCACCGGAAAGGGGTTTCTCCAACCGATGATTCCTTCAAATTCATTTGGTTCCAGGTCTGCATTCATCTTTATCCATAAGGCTTTGGTTAGGTTTTCAGCGAGTTTGGTTTATTATCATGTCAAGTGAGAAGTTCGCCAATTTGGTTACAAGTACCTGTAAGGAGGTTGTTTTTCAATTGCATTCCATTATGCATATCTCATGAACAGATTTGTTTTTCTTGCTAATAAACATTTAAGATATGTGAGAAATCCTAAGATGGCAAATAATTTCTTTTTTGACAATTTTACCTTTGTTAGTTTCAAAAGGTTTCATTCTTCGGTTGTTAAGCATCGTTTTAGTCTTATCCTGTTCGATGATAAGGAATATGTACAGCTAAATGATAATATGTTACTAATGGTATCAGAAGAGTGTGTTTCTTTTTTTTTTTTCTTTTAAATTGAAAAAAGTGACTTCAGTCTGTACCATTTCTCCAGTTAAATCTTTTCTAAGGTCCATTGCATTGTTTGAGTTCTTTTCATAGTCATTCTTTTTTAGTAGTGCTGTATGCGTGAGTACATTTACATGTAATGACATTGCACTTTTTAAATACATGTAATGACATTGCACTTTTTAAATAGTTTGATTCCCATCTCTCGTCTTAGTAGTTGGATCATGTACCTTTTCCCTCCATCACCTAAATTGGGGTTCCCTGCTGGAGGTGACTGCTATCTACTAGTGCCAAGTGCCTTGAAGCTTAATTTTTGCAAGTCAAATTCTTTTTCTGTTTCTGTTAGCAACATTAAAAGTCAGTTATTCATTCATGTCCTATTTGATACTGGTGTATTCCATGTTTTGATGTTTCCTGTTGTTTCTTTTACTGTTCCAGGACCATGAAAGTGTAATAAAGGCCATCTACAACGGTTCAGAGTTTGTTGAAAGTGCCATTGCTGGTGATGATGTTGGTATAGTTTTGGAATCTACTAGTTTCTATGCTGAACTGGGTGGTCAGGTATTTGACTCAGCTCCTCAGAATTTGCAACCTAAAATTGTTTTCACTTTACATTTTCAGGTTTGTTATGAACCATTGTAGTACAGAATCAAATCAAATTGAAGGTTGGGGGTGGGGGCTGCGAAGGCACCTAGCCCACCAGCCTGAGCCTGTGGACAGTGGACAGTGATTTGGTTTTGGATTTAAATTTGGTGTATGCTTTGAGCATGGATTTGTTCAAGGTATATTGACGACGATATTAGGTCTACAGGGAATTAATCTATGCTGGTTGTAACTTTTTAAGTTTGAAAAGTAGTTGGAAAATATCAAAGAAAGGAAACTATGATCTGGTCATCGCATGATCTAGGTTTCTTTTGGTTAGCACACATTGCATGCACATTTATTTGATATGATTCTATCCTTAGCATAGTGCATCTATTCTTTGAGATTGAACTACAAGTGTCATCCATTAAGGAAGAAATGAGACAATTAATAGGGTTTAGTCAAATCTATCATCTATGCCTAACTTTATTCTTGATTTCCTTTCTAAGCTGACATACTTTTCTTCTGGATAGATTTTTGATACAAGATCTATTGACGGATCCTTTGGCTCATTTGAAGTATGTAACGTTCAAATTTTTGGAGGATTTATACTTCATATTGGTTCACTTTCTGGAGTTACTGGCAAATTCTCTGTTGGTGATAAAGTCACTTGTAAGGTAAAATCACTTATTAAAATCTCCTTATGTTTGAAGGATTAATTGTTTATGTTTGTGTTTGTGTCATCTGTAAAATGAATTATGTCCTTTCATATGCAAACATCTTACTAATCCAATTATTTCTGCAGGCTGACTATGATAGACGTACATTGATTGCTCCTAACCATACTTGCACGCATATGTTGAACTTCGCTCTCAGGGTACACTTAATATACTGATTTTAATAACTCTGTACTTGTTTTTGTTGTTACTGCTACTTTTTCTTGTTATCTTATTAATTTTTCATGTTTTACATCCTCATAATTTGATTGCAGGAAGTGCTTGGCAATCATGTTGACCAGAAAGGGTCTATCGTTCTCCCTGAAAAATTGAGATTTGATCTTTCCCACGGTTAGTATGACTCAATTATGCTTTTACGTTGCAGTTTGGTTTGAGCTATTGCTAAAATTTGATCCAATGTTATCAGATCCAAACAGAGATGGTACTAGCACTGCTGAGCATTTGAGGAAAATTTAGTCTATTGTAAATGAGCAAATAAAAGCTGAGTTAGGTGTATATTCAAAGGAGGCAACACTTGCTGAAGCCAAGCGTATCAATGGTTTGCGAGCTGTTTTTGGAGAAGTAAGCTTTAGCAGATTCCTAATTAGGGCTTTTATCTTGATTCTTGAATCCAATTGGATGCTGTTCCATTTGCTTTTTTTTTCCTTAGTTGAGGTTTTGCCTGCATGCCATATTTTATGTTTTTTTTTTTTTTTTTTTTTTTTTTCATAAACAGCCATTATCTTTTATGTTTAATTTACGGAATGTTTTGTTTTATATCAGGGGACAGATGCATCACAAGTTAACGAGGCCATGGAATTGGCGACTTCATTTGCATCCATGAAGTTGAAATGATTCGACAATTTTCTGAACTTCATCTGTTCCGTGCAAACATGGTTGCCTGCCGTTCAATTATATTGACACATGAAAGTGTAACAGTAAAATTTCGGTTGTGGTAATGCAGTTCCCACTGCAAGCTGCTAGATAGAATATTTCTCAAATATTTTGCTATTTTACTTACCATACGGATATCTTTTTTTTCTACTTTTTATTTCTAATATATAGAAGAAATTTATGCATGTGCATCTGGTGTCTATTTCTCAGTCACTGTAAGCGTCGGGTTCTCGATGCCCAAAATGTCCAATTATTAACCTTGCTGATGATTAACACACAATATAAAAACTGCAATTAATGAATTAGTAATTCTTAAAAGCATATATCAGGGTACATTTCGAAAGATTTAAACCCTCGGAAATGCTCGAGTTCCTTCAAGCCTATATAAAACTGAAACAGGAAGACGTAACTTGGTTGAGCAGAGATATCTCTTGCCATGCGGATGCTTAGCAAGGAACAAAAGTTGAGCATGCCCTCTCTGAATAGTATTCTATTCTTCATCAGTGAGCTCAAGGCACAGTGAAGAATCAAACGTGGACTCTGAAGCTTTTGTGAACACAGGTACAGCATATATGTCTCTAGCAATCCTCCGCAACATGGGATACTCGAGACCATAACTCTGCCACCATTCTAATATGTCAAAATCTGGGGATCTTGGCCAGACATCTTCCTCCAAATAGTAGTCAAACTCTGACCTCACCTCCGTCTTTTTATACTCCTTCCTGATAAATTCATCATAACCGTCCAAATTTACACCTGGAATATCAGAGTTGTTTCTTTCAACTACAGTATCCGTAAACTTTTTTTCATATTCCCGGAACAAGTCGCGGCAAATCTTGTCAATTCTCTCCACTTCCACATCACAACTAGGTCCATGTATCTTGGAAAAGCAATACTCCAACATATATTTCTTGTACCTTGGATCCAACACTGTGGCAACCCCCATAATGCCATAAACCGAATTCCAATATTTTTCCAACTTCTCCATCATTCTTGAAGTCATTCTTGCAATAGTCACATTAGAATCACAAACCCACTGTTTCATTTCCAGCTTGATCTCACAAATCCTTGGAAAATAAAAATTCGCAGTTGGATACTTGATTTTAGAAAAAGCTTCAGTCAAATTGTAAAAAATTTTCAACTTCTCCATGATGACTTTCGATATATTCCAGTCTTCCTCTGTTGGCACAATCTCGCATAGTGGCTCTCTTTGCTGTGCATGACTCAAAACATCTTTGTAGTCTAGAGCTGTTTCAAGCATTAAGTAGGTTGACTGCCATTCTGATTCGGAATCAAGAAACAATTCTTTTGAATTAGGAAGACCTAATTGTTGAGCTGAATCTCTAAGCCTCTCCATTCTTTCTGCAGTTGCTATCCAAAAGCTAACTAAATCACGAATTCTGTCTATACCATCTCCAATAACATCCAGCCCATCCTTCACAATCAAGTTCAAGACATGCGCACAACAACGCATGTTAAGTAAAGCACCATCAAGCATAAGTGAGTCTGGGCAGATATTGTCAATCAAGAGCTCAACAACTCCATCACTAACCAGGCAATTGTCCAAAGTAAGTGTAGATAATTTGCAGTCAAGGTTACATTCTGAGAATATTTTCTGCAACTCCTCTGCAATTACTTCTTTTGTGTGTGGAGGAGGCACATGACAATACCTAAATATACATCAAGTTAACAACTTAATCAAATACGTAATTAAGACAAGCAGACAAAGTACGCTAAATTACCTATATTTTAAATACTTACAAAATAGAATGACATTATAGATTATCTAGAAGACATTGCAGAAGTATCACTTTATCTAGATGAAATTATTACTATTACTAGAATACCGCCTGCGCTCCGCAGCGGGCTATGGAGAGTATAAGATGAGAGTATAAGATGTCAAAATTGTAAAAGGGCGAGAAAGATGTCAAACTTACTGCATTTGATAGTCAATAAATTATATTGCCTTGAAAGTGAATCACTGCAAATCTTAAAAAGAGAACATATATCAAGTAAATTTTCCCTTGTCATCCACAATTATCTTTTTTTTTTCATACTAAAAATAAATCATGATATTCTTGGTTGGGAAATGATTTGTTTGACTCAAAAGAGGTTCTAACCAATGATTCACACTTTCAAAGTTATTCTATATAAGTTCAAAATTTGTACTCTGTAAATTACAGCACAAATTACAGCACAAAGAGGCCTCATCTATAGTATACTTAGACCAGCTAAAAAAACAATTGGAGATCAAAGTGAAATAGAATTCAAGTATAACAAAACATAATTTATCGGGTAGATACAATTTTCCCTACATCTAAAAAAAAGTTTCAGACTTATGCCAACTGTATAGTAACTTGGAGAGGAAAAGAGGTTAACTCAATTAACCTTACTAAACTGCACACTAATCTCCTTCTGTGCCACAGTCACAAGTTCACAGCTCAGACTCTGACCATTGTAAAAGAAACAATATTCCTCCCAGGAGATTGTCAATTTCCAAAGGAGGAAGTCTGGTATATTCCAGCTTGAATTGTAAACGCCCTAGTTCTTCACTAAGAATTCTAGCTTCTGTCAAAATAACAAAGTCTGGTCTATGTCCATGGGAAATACGATTAAATCTGTATATAAAATATGGCTTGGCTGCAGGTGAGAATAGGAAGCAGGCCCACAATATTCTTCATATCTAGAAGTCTCCACGTCTGTGAAGCCTGGGAAATACGATTAAATCTGTCTATAAATTTGTTGTGTCTAACATTATATCAACTGGGAAACCTGGGAAACAATGCATGTTGTGCAGCAATAGAAATGAAAAAAAAAACTTAATCTTTCAATTTGGAATACCCCACATACCCCCTGCCTCAATTTCTCTTCTTTCAAAGCCTCCGCCCCTGTACAAACAGAAAACAACAGAACTGTTGTACTACATCAAGTCTATGAGAATATATAGTTTGCTACTCATGTTACTAATGCCTACTTCCAATGCTATTTGCTTCGGTTTCCTTCAATTTTGTCTGCCATTTAGCCACAACTTTTCATTCTAGTTTCACTGTTCTTTTAAGTAGGCATGGTGAAAGTATAATGAATATGATACACACCATCAGCTTACTCGTTGAGGTTAAATATAAGACTTCTCATTCTATGTATCAAGAGAAGTATATATAAAAAAAATTGTAATAGGATCTATTCTCTCTAAGTTGAGTAGCAGTAGCTAGACAAAAGAGAATGAAAAATCACATAAATCGGCACTCAAGGAACAATATCAAGAAAGCTAGAATAGTCAATTTTTTACTTAGTATTAGTATAAATCAAGTTTTTTTTTCATACAATGGTTACTTCTATCTCTATTCTTACATGACCAGCAGTGGAATTTGATAGCACCAACAATCATCCAACAGCTATAGAACAATGAAATTATAAACTATCCAACTTGATACTGTCATAATTAAATAATAATGGCCAAAGATCACAGAGTACCTGCTTGTGAGTTCAATACCAAAAAGGTCCTTTACAGCATCAACATTTTCACTGCCAAGAGAAAAAGATAGGGATGATTATTATTCTCTTAAAAGGAATTTGGCTAATATAAAGGCCGGAGCTTAGTCTTTTTCTTCCAAATAAGTGGTAGTAACTAAAAAGAAGATATGCTAGTAAAACATTCTAATACCATATTACATATTTAAATCTAACTATTTTTAGCCAAGTTACATATTTATGAATTCATTTCAAATATTTATAGTCAATGCTATAACAACAAATCAATTAAGTAAAAGGCCATTATTCAAAATAATGTGATGGTTATCAACATAATCAAATGCAAGTTATGGTACCCATATAGCCATGTGTAAGACAGAGAAGGCATATAATTAAGTATGGCCATTATTCAAAATAATGTGATGGCCAAAAACAAAGTTAAATGCAAGTTATGGTACTTACACCCATATAGCCATATGTAAAATAGAAAAGGCATACTCATTTAACATGATGGCCATCAATTTGCAAAATATGTAAAAGAGAGTGAATATACCTCTTAAGCCATCTGCAACCTAGATAGTTTGTGCCATCAGTGCTATGCTCTTTTGGCTTTGCTAGAACAAAAATATAATAAAGATTCATATGTGTCGAAAAGCAACTTAAAAGAAAGGAAATGCATTAGGAAATTGTATCTCTAATCAGTGAGAAGAGCTTGACTTTTAAGTCAATGGAATGCATCATCCAGTTTCCAAAAGCTCCAACAAACATATATCGGTTATTATAGAAAATGCTCTAAAGTTGCAGGATTGCTCTACCTATGTTATTTGAGTTATTATAGTTTAGTAGTAGAGATAACCCAACTGGCTCAAAGGTTAGTACCTCAGTGACAGAGACTTTTTGGTTGAGTCTTCTTGTTGTTTGCTCAACTTTAACTACAGTTCTGGATTAAACTCTAGATAATAAATCTTGTTAGAAGCTAAGCTTCATCAATCACTGGAAGATAATCTCATGGAAGGTTACATTAAAAAAAAAATGATAACAAAATCTTGAAGGCCAATAAAGTTAGAGCAATTGACAATTATTTCAAGCTTTAAATGCCTATAAGTAAAGATGGCTCTTTCACTAAGCATCAACTGAAGCAAGAAATAATACTAATACTTTGAGCAAAAAAAGCAGGTTCAAACAAAGATATTTCTACCTGACAGTTGATGAGCAAAAAGAAGATAAAAAAGAGGGCAACCGAATATTATAGAAAATGTTTGAAACAAACATGTGAACTACTAAATTACTTGCTTCAACTGGTTGAGCTTGGAACTGATTTGCCATATAGTTGATTGAGACAAGCTCAGAGGAAATGTAGGTGATGCAAAGGGAAGATGATATCTTCCTTAGAAATGGTTGCTCTCAACCATATTAAGGTTTTACTACCTATAGAGAAGAAGTTAGCAATTGCCATTGAAATAAATTCAACAGGATACGGAAGGCATGTTTCTGTTTTATGCATAGCACTTGTATTTGCTTCTATGCAACAGAATACAGAATTTAAATAGTATGGTTAACTGGAATTCTAAGAAATAGGAATAAGCATAAATCAAACCTCAATTGTCCTTTATCTCAATAAATAAATAAATAAACCTCAATTTAAATAAATAAACCTCAATTGTCCTCATCTTCACTTCTCTGACTCTTTCTCTCACTCCATGTATCTTTATTGGGCCTCTCCTACAGAATTCAAAGGTTAAAAAATCAATTGAGGAAATTAAAAACAATGAATCTTGGTAGATTTCGGTCCTTTTTCCTGTCTGAAATCTGACCACCACTCCATTAACAGCTTGCTCATTTGATTTAATTTTCTATTCATAGTCTGCAGCCTTGAAGCCTCACTTCTTTGCTTCTCTCTCTACATCTGCACTCCCCAATGACAAACCCATAAGTAAAATCCTCAAAATCCAAGTAGGAAAAAGAATGTTTACATCTGGAAAAGATACAACCACTTAATACTTCAAAAACAACTTCAGTAAAAGACAAAATAAAAAATCAAGTTTACCAACCTGCGAATTTGAGTTCAATGTTAGAAAAAATGGGACACTCATCTTCCGTCTTCATTATCTTTCATCAAACAAAATCAAAGAAATTCTCTGAAGTCTAAGAAGTATTATTAGTGAAAAGCCCCTTACATATCTCAGATATAGCACAATAATAGGTAGAGAATATTCTAGCTTAATTACCCAAACATCAATCACATATTTGCAAAAGTGAATAACAACCTAAACAAAACAACACTAAAATTTGGAAAACTCACCGTTACTAATTCAATTCAACATTGCAGTAAGCAATGTAAGTCCCAGGACAGGAGGAAAAGAAAAATTTTCAACAAAAAGAAAACATGAATAAAGTTAGAAATAGAACAAACGATGAATAATCCTTTGAAATCAAACCCACTATACAAAGTTAGAAATAAAATAAAGAGGGTAGCCATAATTTAGCAAATAAGGAGAAAGAATTCCATTAAATTCAAAATAAGCGTTTTTACCTTTTTCCATCAATTCGATCTCCATGTCCTTCCAGTATGCTTTCCATGCTGTCAAAGATTAGAACACAATGAGCCTAATCAAAATGATCAAAGGAACAACCAATCAAAGACCAAAAATGAAATATACTGAAGCATTTAAAAGAAAAAGAAAAAAGAAAACTGACCTAAAATCTAAAAATTTGATTGTTGAAACGGAAGAAAACATGGCAAGAGAAAAGAAATTGTCTGACCTGCCCATCTCATTTGTTCCCTTCCCAAAGCTCGTCTCCATCATGGGTGATTTCTCTATCGAAAACAACATTAATTGAATGGAAATGAAAGAAAATGGAAGAAAGAAGAAAGGGAAAGAGGAGAGCGTGAAGTAGAAAATGAGAGAAAGAAACAGGGCTTCAACCCATCAGAAACCAAGGTTAGAGATAACCCGTCCTACACGTATATCTCAAATATAAACATCTGTCAAAAATCAACCATGCATTGCGCCACGTTTTTTTGTTTTTAAATTCGGCTATTAGATTTAGGCATTTAGCTGTGTTATTTTTTTTTAGATCATTTAGCTGTGTTATTGATTGGCAAAAAAAAAGTTGTGTTATTATATGTATATATATATATGTGTGTGTGTGTGTGTGTATAACCTTTTAATTTGTAAATTTTGCAATAACCTTTTAACCAACACTTGAATAAGTTCAATCGGACATATGGACAAAATTTCTGAAGCATTTTTAAAACGTCAAATTGGCTTTAGAGTTCTTCATGAAATGAGAGTTGTAAATTATTAAATTACCTTTAAATAGACACTTGAATCATCTTGATCCGACAAATAGAACAAAAAACAAAAAAATAAAAGCCGACATGTTAAATCATCCAACCCATAATTATAAAGGATTAAATATCATAAAACATAAAAGTATGAGGGTTATTTGATAAATAATCCAGGGAAAAAATATTTGTTTATGAAGACCAAACATAAAAATTCCCTCTTGAACTCTCCACGAAACTCATTAATTAAATTCAGCTTTCAGGCCCTTTGGCGAAAGTCGTAGTTAACACAATAACCTTTCAATCGACACTTGAATAACCTCAATCGGACAAGTGGACCGAAAATTATACAATATTAGATAGACTGACAATCGAGACCACAAAATTTTAGAAGCACTTTTTAGAATCAAAACATCAAAATTGCCTTTTGAGTCCTTCATGAAAGTTGTAGACCATGGAATTACCTTTACATAGACATCTGAATCATCTTGATCGGACAAATAGAACAAAAAATACAAAAATAAAAGCCAACGCGTTAAATCGTCCAACCCATAATTGTAAAGGATTAAATAGCATAAAGCATAAAAAGTGTGAGGATCATTTGATAAATAATCCAGCAAAAAAAATATTTGTTTATAGAGACCAAACATAAAAATTCTCTCTTGAACCCTCCATGAAACTCATTAATCAAATTCAGCTTTCAGGCCCTTGACGAAAGTCGTAGATCACACGATAACCTTTTAATCGATACTTGAACAATCTCAATCGGACAAGTGGAACGAAAGTTATACGATATTACAGAGACCGGCAATCGAGACCACAAAATTTCAGAAGCATTTTCTAGAATCAAAACATTAAAATTGACTTCTGAGTCCTTCATGGAAGTTGTAGATCATGGAATTACCTTTTAATAGACACTTGAATCATCTTGATCGGACAAGCAAAACAAAAAATATAAGAATTAAAGTCGAAACGTTCAATCGTCCAACCCAAAACTTGTGGGGGACTAAATAGCATAAAACATAAAAGTATAAGGATCATTTGATAAATACTCCAACAAAAAAATATTTGTTTATTGAGAATGGGACCCACGAAATAGTAACTTTGTTATAAACTTCCCAAAACGCCCCCAATCATCAACCTAAATAACGAAAAAACCGAGTACAAAAGTACCAAAATATCCCTGACAATTTGTTCTTGGGTGAATGTGGTGAGGTTTCTCAACTGGTTTTTTGGTACATTCAAATCTCATTTAAATGTATGTTATAGATATAAATCAAAGTAAATTCTTTTTTGGAAAAATGTATGAGTAAATAAATTAAGAAGTTTAAGTATAAAATGAAAAAAAGAACGAAATGCAAACAAAATCATACCTTAAGATGTGCTTTTGTAAAGTCCAAGAGCTATCGATGAAGTGAACAATAACAGCCATGTGATCGGACCAAAATTATGCATCTTTTTATTGTCATTTTCCTATGCTTTTTGGGTATTTTATGCTTGATTATGCCTTATATTTGGTATATTTGTGTTTATAGGTGTTAAAGTGAAGAAAAGTGCAAAATCACCAATTTTGTACCTTTTTGGAGCCTTTTTGGAGGAATATTTACACAAATATTTTCCAAGGACAATTTAGATTAAGAATGGAGCCAATATGATCGTGATTGAAGAGTCAATTTTATCATCATAAGATTGATTTACAAGAGTTTGAAGCAAAGGAGTAAAGTTGAATTTCAAGGCAAGAAGACATGTCAAGAGGCGACATACCCCTGGAGTACATGGGCGCGAGGCAAACCACATGGGGAGCTTGCCACATGAGCGCTCAGCACTAGTCGAGACATGCCACCAGCACCAGCATGGGTGCAGGAGACCTGGGGCCTTAGAGCAACGCCCTGGGCGCACAAGCCAACCACATGGGTGCCCAGGGGGAGTCGGGGCATGACTCCAGATTGTGTCACTTTTCTTGAAGCTTCTCCAATTGTTTCCAGATTTGGCAACCCTTCTGTATTTTGGCCATAACTTTTGATCCAGAGCTCCGTTTGAGGCAAATGAGTAGCCGTTGGAAAGCTATCTCCAAGATCTACAACTTTCGTGTTTTGGTCGAAGCGCAGTTCGGACGTTTTCATGGACGAAAATGCCCCTGAAGTCAGCGGATAGAAACTGTCTTGGGCCTTTCTTGCGGGATTGATCCAATTGGCCCAAATTCTTATTTGGACTAGCTTGCAATCCATGAGTAACTAAACCTTTAATACTTCTTTTCCTTAGGTACTTTTGATCAATGAATTATTGGTGAGACTTTTGTTCTTAATAATTTGAGCTTTTTCCGTTTGAATACGTTTCTTATCTCTATGCTTCATCTTATGTGTTCATACTTTGATTGATTTGGTGCGCAACATATCTTGAGATTTATGAATGCTATAGTTAGATTCAAGTAGCTTAAGTCAAGTTAAAGTTGGTCCAAGTAACAATTGTAATTCTAGGAGTCCTAGGTTCAATGGGATATCAAACCTTGTTGAAATCTTTAGGCCGATATGGAAATTGATGTAGGCAAGTTTGGTATTGATTTATCATGCATGTGGATAAGTAAAGCTTAATGCGTGTTCTAAGGTTGAAATAGACCCGCAATTAGAATATTTGTGATTAATTATCAGCGAGATGCGGGTTAATCTTCATAGCATGTTGGAATTAGCATTACGTCTGTTCCTATACCAATTATTCAAATGGAGTTGTTTAAGATATTAAGAGGATTACTTTGTTTCAATGAAAGTTGATGTCTACGTCTTAGGCTATATACCGATTTGGGGTAATTTATGATTCTTAATTGATTGCAATTTAAGTCAAATTAATGTTTATTGTCTATGATCCATGATTCAATTGATCAAATTACTTACCTAAAGGAGAAGAAGTATGCTTTTATCGCTTGATTTTCTTTTAATTGTTTTCTAGTTAATTATTTATTTGTTTTCAATTTCAATTACAAAAATCCAAAAATATCTTTTCTAGGTTAGAATTTCTTTTGTATAATTTGAATTTGATTCGTTCCTTCCCTGTGGATTCAACCCCTACTTGCCCTAGCTATTTGTTATTGGTTTGTGGAGATTTATCTTGTGATTTGATCAACGACCGGTCACCATGTTTCCTTTCTCATGGTGATCTGATGTCAACAAATCAGTAGTAATTGCAATTCTACTTTCATTTGCTTCAATCATTCTCCTCATTTTCAACTCCTCTTCTTTGTAAATATTAAGGATATCACTCCTTATCGTGTCTTGAGAAGGTATATTGAAAAATGGTTGGAGACCAGCTGTAAATCTCTGAAACCTCACATCATCAACCATAGATAAAGGCAAGTCCAGCAACATTATCATATGAGCATGCTCCTTTCTTGCCAAGCTTTCATCAAAGACATTGCTAAGCCACGAAGTTCCATCTGCCTCATTTTGATTGGCCGTGTATGAGGTTGGAGTTGCTGTTGGTGTTGTTGGAACATCACCTATTGCCGATGGAAGTTGTGAAACAGGTAATTTGGCATAGGAATTTATAGTAGGTGATGATGAATGAGACTCAAACTCCATGCTAGTCATCTTTAAGCTTCAATTATGAAAAGGAAATCAGCAATCTTGATGAAAGCAGAAAGAAAAAAATTTTAATAAAAACTTTTATGATCAAAAGTTAAAATGAAATAAAACAAACTAAAATGCAAACCAATATCAAAATGAAACTTAAAAGACTCCAATGTTTGAGGGGGGAAAAGGGAAAAGGGATTGAAAACAAACTTAAAATGCAAACCATATAACAGTACTACCTTTTTTTAAGGGGGAAAAGGGAAAGCAAAAGAGATTGTTTGTCATCAACTAGGCAACTAGTGGATAGCGGTCACATGTGCCATCAAAGCTCTAGGATTATAAGATATCACCACACACACATACAAGTAGATAGATTCAAGAACAGCAAGAAGAAAAACTGTTTAAGGGAATGGACCAGCCTATAATATTAATCAATTTTCCACAAAAAGCATACAACTTATTATCCACTACTAGAGCAACATTTCCCCATGATTCACAAAATCCAAATGTCCCATTTGACCTACCAAATGATCCCAACTCCAAACTCTTAAGTAAGAAATTACATGAGCAAAACTACATTCTAGTGGGAGGGAAACAAAAACAAATGGGTATTGCAAATGAAATGTAAAGAAAAAACGAAATCACCTGATAATGGTAGACTCAGCAATGAAGAAGCTCAAGTAAAATGGGATGAATGAGGGGTTTCAACTTTCCAGTAAATGGAGATTATGAACCCAAGAATGATTTAGCAGCGCAGCCAGCCGTTGTGGCTTTGTGCAGAGAGTGTTGAGTGGATGCTAGAATATGTATATATATGGCAAGGGTATAGAAGGAAGTACAAAAGTTTAATGTTAAATTCAGTTGTCCGCCATAGGACCCTAACTTGGGGCGGAGAACCGTCGGGTGAATGGGGATTTGCCATCACGGCCCCGAACCCGAACAACAAATATGGAGTACTTATTAGCAAGTCAGAAGGTCCCATGTTCGTGGAGGTGCAACATGAACATGGGGTGCTTGAGAGTTTACTAGTTCCCCCTCAATTTACTAGATCCATGGCACTCACTTTGTGAGTGTAGAAATAAAAAGGTAGTTTATAATAGTTTTCTTTTTTTGGTCCATTTAAATTGTTAGTTTTTTTTTAATGATATAAATAAAAATTAATTATTATATATATCCTTGGTGGTTTATTTTAAAATGGGTAGTTTTTAATCTTTAAAAAACTGAGTTTGTATCCGAGTCAACTCGTGACACAAACTCAGGACTTCATATTATAATTAGTATAGATTCTATTATTAATGTTCTCCAGTTTTCTTCCTTTAAAAAATTAAATAAACCTTTCATGCCAAAACAAAGATTTCAAACCAACTCTCCTGCTTATTTCTCCATTTTCCTTCCTCTCTATTTCTTTCCTTCCTGAACATATTCTGCTCTTTTGATCCCCATTCAATCCCGTCTTGCGCCACTCGCTCCTTTTTCCCTCTGTCGATTATTACCGATCGTTGTTCTCTTGCAACTGTATGTTCCTCAATCTCTCCTCACAATTCCACCTTCATCTACTCTATTTTAATCTTGCCCTGATATATTTCTCTGTTTCTATGCTTCTCTTTTTTTAGCATTCTCGGTTTCACTCTCTTAGCGAATCTCATGATTCAGATCAGTCCCACCAAGTTGGAAAAGACGAGGTTAGCCATCCTTCTATGTTTCTAGCAGTAATCATTTTTCTAAAAATTAATTTAACTGATATTGATATCTACGGATTGAGTCATTGCACCTTTGGCACCTTACGTTTAGTTTTTTTTTTTTTTTTTGGCCAGAATGTTTAGTTTGAATTCATCTATTTCAGTTATTTATCAAGGTTTCCTCTCTTTGCCATTGATGTTTACTTTGCAGCGACTTGACTTTTTACAAGGACAAATAAACGTTTAAGAAATTAACTATCAATTTCTTTCTCTGGATTCCTTTATAAATGAATAATATGGGCTCACCCTGCTTTTAACATTAGTTATTTCACTAAATGGTTTGCAAGTATATCTCTTCCATTAGGAGCTCTAAAGCTGGACGTTTAGGTGATGTCAGATTATCTGCTTACTTGAAAGGTTCCTCAGTTTCCCACTTGATAGGTAGAAATTTTGAACTTGAGTTTATTTGAATTATTATTGCTGTAGAACCTCCATCTACTCAGGCTGAACCATTATTAGTTTTACATAATTCTTCTTTTATATTGGTATTTTCTTCCAGTAACGTAGATGCTGCGACAACTTTGAGTACATTATGGGATAGATACTAGAACACTATTGATAAGTTCTGCCGCCTTTGTTTAACTTTCCCTTTTCATTTATTTTTACATTTACTTTTCAGATGTTATGACATGAGAGAGCTAACATGTTTTGATATGCATTATGCTCAATCAATGCAATCTATTACTGCATCGAACATGAAACTGAATCTATCATTCTATTAGGCTAAATTCTTATGGGAGGCCTGTTGAGGAAGAAGTAGAAATCAAATTTGGTGCTACAACTTTGATTAGCCTTCTCTTCATTAAAAGGTTTAGGTACAATTGACTCTCAAATTGACTTTTGAAGAAATTGTTTTTTCATAAGTGGCTATATATCATGCTTGGCTTAAATCATGGTAAAATTTATTTCATTTAATTTCTTATGAATCTGTTCTAAATATGTCACTTGAGTTATTTTATGGTAACTTTATTTGTTACAGTATATTGCCATTTAATACCCATTTTCTCTCATGTACACAATAACTTCCACTTTGTTTGATATTGATGGCTCTTTTCTTCGCTTTGATATGTGCTTGACTTCTTTGCATTAATCTGCATTTCTCACTTTAGGTGCTTATTATTATTTCACTTTAGCATTCACTGTTTTATCTTGAACAAAAACAGGTTTAATGGTTCAATTCCAGCAGAAGTGGCAAAAAGGTCAAAGAATGATTTGGCAATAAGGTGAGTTTTAGGTTTATTTGTTTCCAGTAAGATATTGTTGAAACCATTTACGAAATTTAATGGGATGGTGTACGAAATTATGAAATTTTTAGACTGGATATATAATTGTGGAAGAGATTAAAGTAGTCTAGCATTTTTCATATCTTGACTTTTTAAGTTCTGCATTTTTATCCCGTGATGAATGTACTTGATATTTAGGTAAGGCATAAATAAAAATGCAAGTGAAAGGGAGAATCAGAGAGCCTTCCACAAGTATATGTTTTAGTCTCAATTTTTTACTATGTCCACATATTTATGTTTAATTTGAGCTTGGTTAAAGTGTTGACTTTGAATGAGAAAATCTGTCTCTCATGTAAACCAAACCAAAATGAATGATTGAATATTTTCATTTATAAAGATGTGTTTTTCTTATCTGAATGCAGGGAAAATGAGCAATCCAAATATGGAGATGCAAAAACTGCTCACGGTATAATGTTAATAGAACTAAAGAAACTGATAGAAGCAAATCCATTTTTTTATGATAAGCTTGCCTTCCCTAATTTTAATTCTTCAAGACTAAGGACTTTGACCAACCAAAGGTGAAGTTGATGTGATAGTTTCCGTTAGAGAATAACAAGGCAAATATTACTTTCATACTGGTATGTATTATTTTATTATTTTTTTTTTGCTTAAAATTGATTGCTACGGATTAGTTCATAGAGCTTGAGTTGGCAGCATTGGCTTGGTAAAGAATCCAAGGCCAAACCCGGACATAAAGACTTTATTCACAGAACATACATGTACACCTACAAATGGCCCTCTTGCACCTACACCTGTCAATCTTCCAGTTGCTGCAGTTGCAAAACCTGCTACATATACAGCGGTTGAAGCTCATTGCGTATGATTCTGTACTTAAGTAGCATTTTGTTATTTCTTTTATTTTTATTCTTGTTATTGATTTTGAGATGCTTGATGAGGTTCGTAACATATTCATGTTGACAGTGACTATGGCTGGACTTGCTGCAAAGGGTATTAATATCAGGTTTCAAGATTAAGTTAAATATATCTAATTAACTGCTTGGAAACAGGTAAGTTCCATGACTATAGTATCTGCTTTCATTTGTGGAAGGGTAAGCACAATTGAAAAGATTGTTGTGTGAATTAGAATGAAATCTAATTATTGGGTTTGGTTTGCAAAGAAAACAATTACTTGAACTAATAGTTGTGAATATTATACAATTGCTCTTCCAATAATGGCAGAGGGATAGGTGATATAACTTGATAATAATTCTATGTAAGTAATTTTGATGTACTAACCCAGGCTAATGACTTGGTTGGCAATTATTGTTTATTTGTATTGCCTTAAGATAGAGATTTGTAGCTAGCAGTTCTTTGAAGGTGATCATAAGCTATGTGATGGTACTCCATTTTAAATTTTAGAGATTGATATATAATTTTTAAACCTCAAAAATATTTTTTCACCAAAAAAGACCCCATAAAATATGATAAGTTTCTACATTTTTTAAGTCTTCTTCTTTTTTATTGAATTTTTTGTTGGGGTTCAATTTTTGATAGTTCAGTGAATTGATACAAATGAATGATGAACCTAAGAAAAAGAGAAGATCAAATCCATGATTCCTTGCTAAATTAATTAATTATTTCTGATCATGGAAGGATGTTAATGAGACTGTTGGTTTCTTTTGTTTTTTGAAGGTAGACCTTATAACAATAAAGTTTATTTTGTAGAGTTTGAAGTAAGCTGTCGGTTCAGAGAATTTTTCACAAATATAAATTGAACAGCAAGATCAAAGAAGATGATTCCATGGAAGACACTGCCAATTCTCCTGTTGTTAGCCCCATGTTTAAAATATATTCTTAAATAAACATGTATATCTCCTATCATGAAGATATTGTTTGGTCTCTATGGTTATTGAAGGAAAGCTGGTATTGATTTAGATTCATGGTGATGAGTTTTTTGTTTTATGATGAGTAGGATATTCGAGCTTCCATTTGTTTAATTCCATTTTGATTAGTACATGATCTTTAGGAGAACTGTTGTTTTAATTTGTGTACTCACTTGGGTTGTATTTACCTTTTCAAAGATACTTATGCATTGGTCTCCAAGTATCAAGAATGTATTTAGATTAAACTTAATATTGCCTATGTTTAATGTCTAAATATTTTTGGGGCTCGACTTTGATGCAAGAAGTTAGGCAGCAACCCGTCCTTTGTTTGCTCGTAGTGTTTTAGAAGAGGGTTGTCGATGGAGAGTGGGACTGGGAAATGGCTATGATATTCAAGCTTTTGGTTTTGGAGACAAATGGATTAATAGTGCACCCACATTTAAGCCAAGGCCAAATGTCTAACTTAGATATGCGGCATGATTTTATACATTGACATTCAGTCCCGACCGCCCATGCCTTGTATTTGATTGATCAGGTCAAATATCAACTCTTGCATATTGTTCAATTAAAGATAATATCTTGAAATTGATGGAATTGGACATGAAGGAGTGGTGTGATTCCAACAAGAAGTATACAATGATGATCCTTGAACTCACTGATCATTCTGGTCAAGTTTCATCTCAATCGGATGCAGTGTGAAACTTCTTCACGGTTTTCAATTAAGGACAGTTTGGGATGAGGAGCCAATTTCACTATGTATAAAATGGTGATTTCAACCAAGACTTTTCCTAATGTCATATTAGGTTAATCGAACCATGTTGGTGAAATTTTGGCTTAATCTGACCTCGTTTGCAACTTTTGCAAGTTTTCAATTAAGGACATATGGCTTTCCACCCCGGTTTAAGCCATGTTCTTAATTGATCATCATTATTTTCAAACCATGGGATAATGTTAGTCAGGTTATGCTTAATTTCATGGCTTAATGGTTCATGGTCGAAGTCAGGATTGTTTTGGCTATTTTATCATCAGATCGGCTACATCGTGCAGCCAAAAGGAAGCTCGGGTCATGGCAGAACGCGCCATTCAGCTTGGATTTCCCAAAGATACATGACGATCAGCACTTAATGTAGTTTCTCATGGTATGTGGCATTGGAAGGCTTGTCAAGTCATCTCAGTCAATTTCTTGGAAGTTTCCCTTGATCGCGCAAGAAGGAAGTGCAGCAAGACGACGCAAGAAAGTCGCCGACGTTTATGGGCTGTAAAGATTTCAAAATTAAGGTGATTTAATGTCAAATATTCATCTTTCCATGACATGTGGCGTTCTGGAGCTTCCTAGCACCTTACTGGAAGATTTTTTTACCAAAATTAGCAAGAATCGCAATTAGAATCGAAATCTGGAGGACTTGTTGACTAAGTAATTTGCTTTGGCCTGAAGTAAGAAGCCCAAACCGCCCCCTATATAAGGAGCATGCCCCTAGCTCTCAAAGAACAGATCTCAACACATCAAAAATGGCTTCAACACGCTAAAACTTGCTCCATGCAAAAATTCAAAGCTTCGCACTTTTCTCTCAATTTTCTCTGTAGAAACTCTGCAAAAGTCTTCTTTGTTCATCAAGTTTTTCATTGTTCTTGATATTTTTAATATTTTCCCTTTTGTTAAGCTTGAGCTCGCGCTCGTCAAGCTTTGCTTCTTCAATGGCAATCATAGCCTTGTAAGGCTCATAGCCTCTTTTTACCAATTCACGGACAGATGTCTTTGAAGTGATGGTAAAAGGCTCTTTGTCTGCAGGAGATTTGGCCATTGTATGTTGATTGGCCAGATCTGGCGTTTGTTGATCGCCATCTTCTTTGTCAGCTTCATCTTTTCTTGCTTTAGCTCTCTTTCTCAACTCACGCCTCCTCCAAGTGTTCCTGTTTCTTTGCCGACTAGGAAACTTGGGGTGTTGAACCTCACGCCACACTCTATTTTTGACTTTAGAAGGTGGCTTGACCATTCAAGGTCTTAAGGTTCGATTGATCTGCTTTCGCCATAGTTGCATTTCTTTGTTGACAACTACAGCATGGTATTCATCTTTTTTTTTATTCAATCAAGGCTGAATTTCACTTTTAGCCTTCTTAGAATGTGGCATAAGTAATGACTCATCTTGTGAATCTAACTCATGCATTCCAGCTGGTTGTTTGTGCATCAAATGTGATGAAGGTTGTGCTAAGGAAGACTTCTTCTAACTTTTCTTGGAAGTTGGAAAGTATGTTTCGTCTTTCCAATATCCATAGTCATTTTTGGCTTTCGAAGCATGATCATCTCTGGATCTTTCTTTGATTGGAATTGAAGTCGAGCTTTCTTCGACCTCCTTTCTTTGCTTCTGATTTTGGAGGTACATTAGAATCATCCATAGCATCATTAGATGATGGATATTCGATCATCTTTCTTGGGGCCTTAAGTCGTTGAACGAATGCTCTTAGAACCATGGCTTGGTCATGCCGACCACTCAAAACCTTTGAGAAAGGTTTGTTGGTTTGGCCTGTTATAGTAGAATGTTGTTGAAGCTCAGTTGCCACTTGAGGTTCGGCTATGCTGAGTGTGGAAGCCGATTTTGACCTCTTTTTCTTGTGTGTGGTACTGCTTCTTTGTTCATGACCTCCCCAATCCTTGCCTCAGTAGTTTGGCGGCCATCTTTTGGGAAATTGACGGTCGTCATATGGACTGAAGCAGCGAATGGATCCTTGTCAAATGTCCTTCTTAGGAGGTTCAGGGAACTTGAATATGTCACGATCAATCTTTTCTTGCACTATGTTTTTTAAAACAATGCTATTGTTGGTAGCATGTCTCCATGAGCCATGATACTTGCTGTATTCTTTGCCTTTGAGATCCTCTAGTGATGGAAAAACATGACCAGGAGGAAGCTTGATCATACCTAACTTAAATAAAAAAATCAAAAACTTCGTTAGTTTTTGACACGTCAAATGAATAAGTCTTGTTTCCATCATATGGCTTTTTGTCTGCCTGACGTTGATACATTGTGGCAAAATGTTCTTGTTTCTGTGGGTGACCTATTCCACCTTTGACAAGCAATGGACATTCAATGGGTCGATCAGCTTTGATTTCTGCAATGCCGAGTTCAAAATTTGGCTCTTGATAATAAGTGCCATAAGTTGAACTTCGTCGTTCATGATCTTCGCAAAGCAAAGCCTCATATGTCCCTACTTTGGTCGACATTTCAAAGAAGTCTCTGAAATCGACTCCCTCAAATTTCTTTCTGAGTTGCATGTCTAGCCCATTATGAGCTAATCGTACGAACTCTTCTTCATGAAGTGGAGTACGACATCAATTTCTTAGGGGTCGTTTGGCATCGATTTTGTTTTTCTGTTTTTTTTTTTTCGTTTTCATTTTGCTTTTGTTGCGCTGTCAATTTTTTAAAACAAAAACATGTTTGGATATACAATTTGGTTGTATGTTTTTAAATAAAAAAAAAAAGTAAAAGAAAAAAATGGTTAAAAAGTATATGAGTTACTGTTCATCATTCTGCTTCTGTGTTTTGGAAGTGTTTTGGAAAAACATGAAAACACAAAATTCTTGCTTCCACTTTTTTTCAAAACACTGCTTCTGTTTCCAAAATTTTTGAAAATTGAAACAATCTACCAAACATGTTTTCACTGTTTTGTTTCCAAAAACAGGAAATTGGCAACAGAAAACAGGAAACAAAAACGATACCAAACGAGCTCTTAGTTTCTTGAAACGTGCCGAGTAGTCTTCGGCTCGCTCCCCTTTTTTATGGTACAGGCGTGATAAGTCGGCCATGGATATCTCAGGTTCAATTCTGTAAAACTGAGTATGAAACATTTTTTCCATGTCTTCCCAAGTCCTTACTGAGTTGGGTGGTAAGTTGTGTACCACGTGAAAACTGCCCCAGTGAAAGAAATATGGGAAAAGCCGCAGTTTGTAGGGGTCGATCCCACAGAGAGAACGGCTCTTCCTTTTCTCAAACAAAACAAATTAATAAAGAGAATTTAAAGAAGAATTAAAATTAAATCTAATTAAAAGTAAATTAACTAAGAAAGCAATCAAGAAAATTAAAGAAAACAATTAATCAAAAGCAGTGAATATTATTGAGAATAACAATTAAATAGAAACCTCCAACATAGAATTAATATCCCTCTTGACAACAATAACATGGATCATTGATATCTAAAGATTATGAGAACCTTGAATAGCCTGTCGGACTTAACCTAAATTACCTTAATTAGATTAGATTACCGATTAAAGTCAATCTATCCCTTTTACTCTTTCAGCAATCAATTACTTTCTTAGGGCTTAGAGATCACTTAGGAATAAAGCATGAAGAACAAGTAATTTAATAACAAGCACAATGAGAAATTTCTCGCCCATTGATTCTTTTCTCTCTTGGATGGAGGATTAATTCACATCCAATTGCTACATAAAATTGAGCTGGAGTCATTAATTCACAACCTAATCTAGCTAATGCTAACTCAATTTATCATGAAAGTGTCGACCCAGTCAATCAAAACAAGCAACATAGAATTCATACAGAGATCCAAGAAATACTCAAATAAATTCTCATATAAAAGCACAAAATCTCACCATGGAATTAGTCAAGAGATCAATTAAATTCTACATTGGAGAAAAGAAAAGGATTACTCACTCATAAATTGAGTGATCATCCACAAATAAGAAGAAGAAAACTTATCTATGGATGAGGAAGAGAAGGGGGCGGCGGCTCCTAGGGTTTTTCTCCTCCAAATCTTCAACTAAACAATATATCTTATGAAGAATAAAATTATATCTAAAATCTAGACCTAAGGTGGCTATTTATAGTGGAGAAACAAGGGTAGGGCAGTTTAGGGCTGACTTAGACTCCAAATAGGATTAGATGTCATCCTAGAGTAAAATCCAAGTTAGAATAGGATTCTGGAATTTTCTGGATTTCTGCAGAAACTTCACTTGATATTCGGGCTTGAAGATGGCAGATCTGGGCTTTGTACTTCAAAGGAAAGTTGTAGAGCTCGGAGTTAGCTTTCCATCGGCTACTCATGGGCTTAAAACGGACATCTGAGCAGAAAGTTATGGACTTTCTACCGAGACTGCACTGAAAACGGACTTATATCGCAAATCTACGGGATTATTACGGGATTTGGATATTCTTTTGGATATTAGGCCTACAAATTGGGATTTTAACTCAAATTATAGGTTTATATGGGCTGAATATATTCCCATATAAATAATCCAAAAATCCTCAACTTCAGGGCTTCATCTGGGCTTGGCTTCAATCCTTTGCAATTTTAGCACCAATCTTCAATTCTTGCTCCATGAAATAATTCTTCATTGATCTTCAAATCTTCAAATTGTCTTCAAGAAATCTTCAAACACGAGCTTTGCATCTCCAAATCTATACTCAAAATTACTTTGCTAATATCTGTGTAAAAAGTCATCAAAATAGCTCCAAAAGTAGTGAAAACAAGCAAATTCTCAATTTCACATCTCATAGAGACTAAAAACACAAATACTTAGAAAATAAGGTATAAATGCATATAAAAGTGGTAAAAAGTATAGAAAAATAGCCATAAAAATATGCATAATTTGAGCTCGATCATATTTCCCCCACACTTGAACTTTGCTAGTCCCTTAGCAAAATCAATGTAAGTTAATCAAAAAATTTCAAAAGATCAATTTGACTTCATTCATATATCAAAGAATCAATTTAATCATGAAATCAAAATAGCAAAGATCATAATCAAAGTAGCTCTAATCACTTAACATCCCTTACTTTTATAACTACTTCTTTCTATAAGCTTGCATCTTCATCTTTCTCTCCATTACTCAAAAGATTACAATGTCATAAATAAATCAAGGATTCATGTGGGTTATAATAGTTTTTCAAGGGTAATTGTTTTTTTAGAAAACTGAGGTTACTAACCTCTGAAGTGTTCATGCTTAGGAGTTACTAACTCCTTTTATTTTAATTTTGAGGCTACTAGCACTCTAGAGGGACAATATTTCTGTTGATCCATGCCTCTTATCCTCTTCCCAAGGGTTACTAACTCCTTTTGTTTAAAGAGAAGAGCGACAACAATGGAGTTTTTTTTTTTAACAGAAAATATCTCTTCTCCTCTTGCATAAGATCACTTCTTTATGGAAACAATTTAATTACCCTTTATATAGATAGTCCCCCACACTTATTCTTGACAAATCTATAGCATGCTTTCTTAATTGTAACTTCAATCAAAATTCAATACAAGTTCTAGAAATAGATAATCATGAAAGCAATGAATAATAAGATCATATCACAAACTCAAATTATACCTAATTCTAAGAAATCAAAACTTCTTACTATAAATTAATCAAAGAATAAAGCATTATTAAAAATTCTAAACATTCATCAATCATAATCAAATCAATCATTCAATATATGCTTGAAAAATCAAAGAGTTTGAAAAATCATCAAAATTTTCAATTTCAAAAATCAATTTTTTCGAAAAAATTTTCAAAAATTGGGAAAAATAGGCGATCCAAAACAATCATATTTTTATTCTAGATTCTCATGCAAAAGACTATCATATGACTCAATAATCAAAAAATAATCCTAGCCTATCAGGTATTCCCCCCCCCCCCCCACACTTAAAATTCACATTGTCCTCAATGTAAAAGCAATCATAAAATCAAAGCATGCAAAATAGCTTACAAAATTAAAAAGTTAAGGTTCATGAAACAAACCTGGGCGGCTTTGATGAAGATAATTACTCGAACAAAAAGACAATAAGAATTAAAGTGATAGGAAAATAAAACTAGATAGTTTATTAATTAAACTTGAAAAATAAAGACATAAAATAAAGGAAAATTAAAGATAAAACATAAACTGAATAACTAAACCTAAGATGCTTAAGAATAAAATCCTAAATTAAAATCTTAATTTTAAAACCTAAATTGGTTTAGGAATAGCCTTCTCCAATAAATTGAAGAGGCTTTCCAAATTCCCAATTATAGTATCAAAATCCTCTCTTAGGCTAGCAACTTGATCACTTAAATCCTTAAATTGAGCAAGGAAAGGATGAGATTTTTCCTTATTTTCCATCTCTAGATTCACCTCCTCTTTTCCTTCCTTATTCTCATCACTAGAAGCATCACTTGATTCAGTAGCAAAAGCAATTATCACGATATCATCTTCACCTTAACCTTCCTCATACAACGGATCTCTTGGTTCAATTGGAATTGAGGACTTATCCTTTAATTCTTCCAAGGTAAAAACAGTAGCAAAAGGTGCAGTTCTTGGTTGATTAGATGAAGAAGCATAAAAAGGGTCATGAAACCGTTGAGGAAAAGGGGCACATCGCATAGGGTGGCCTATAGGGTTTGGTGCGATACCCATCAATCTTTGACATAGGAAAAGGCTTACTCCAAGGTGCAACATGAGGTCGAATTCTCCCATTGAAGTTCCTTGGGTGAGAGAATCGATTTCCATAGGGATGGAAACGCTTTGCAAACTCTTTTTCAGCTCATTCCTTTGATCTTATAACAGCTTCATGTGACTTGTTAGCTTTGTCCCAAAGAAATTGATAAATCATCCTAGCTTTGAAACCGGGCTTAGCCTTAATTTCATCCTTAGGTAGCAACGAAATCATACTCAAGAGTTCATGACAATCTTGGCGAATAAAACTTCCTTGAAACTTTGGACCGAATTGAGAAGCTCCAATTCGATAAAATTGATCCTTAAACTTCTTGAATTGAACTTCAAAATCCATAGTTGTTGTTGCTAGCATCATCGACATCTTCAATTGAAAAAGGGTTGTCGACTTCTTCTTGTATTGAGGAGAATAGCAAATCGACTTGCTCCCTTAATGGTCGACTTCCTTGTCGACTTGCTTCTTGTAAAGTCGACTTTGCTCTTAGTCGACTTCTCCTCTAATCGGCCTTGCTCTCAAAAATTGCTTCTTAACCGAATCTCAAGCTCCAAATTACTTCTTGTGATTTGATGAATAAAGAGAGAATAGAGGTGCCTTTATATAATGATCAAATTCTAGTTCTAAGAAGTTTTAGTTAGAGTAAAAAGTAAGAAACATACCTTGTTAGGAATACTTTACCTATATGGAAAAGGTGTTGGTTGGAAATCAATTAGGAACTCAATTTCCTAGTCAAAATAGGAAATTAAAATCCTAACACACTTTGCATAGGCATGGCGCAGCACTTGCATGACATCTTCTCCTTAGTTCCGGACTTGGCGCGGCATTGTCCTAGTGCGAGCGGGACATGGCCGGGCGTGGCTCGGTTCAAGGCCGAGCAGGTCCTGGCGGTTGCGCAGGCTTGTGCGCGCGGGACGCGGGCTGCTGCTGCTGGTGGTGTCTCGGGCTTGGCCGGTTACGGCTGGCATCGCACATGCTAAGGCGCGGCATAGGTGCATGGCGTGGCTGGCGATAGCTTGCTGGTGTCAGGTGCTGGCTCGATGATGTCCGATGCTATCCTGCTGAAGTGCATGTCATGGCTCGGTGATGAACGGGTCATGCTTGGTGTGGTGTCGAGCTTGGCCTGGCGATGGCGCAGTAATGTCGAGCCTTAGCCGGGTCAAGGCTTGGTATTTGTGCGGCATGACCAAGTTATGACCGGCCATGCATGCTAACTCTCCGGGTTTCGACCGGTCATGCATGGTTTATGGCTTGGTACTTTTTACTCCTTAGATAAAAATTCACGAAACAAAAATTAAAATTAAAATTGGGTTGCCTCCCAATAAGCGCTTGTTTAAAGTCATTAGCTTGACTCTTCCTCTCTTCGACCCTAAATTGGAAGATAAACGGGATCCTCCAATTTAATTTCCTCAATCAACGCTATTGTCAATGGTTCGAAGTAAGGCTTGAGTCTTTGCCCATTAACTTTAAATGGATTCCCTTTGATTGGATTAATAATTTCTACTGATCCATTAGGGTAAACTTGTATTATCTCATAAGGTCCTCCCCATTTTGATCTTAATTTTCCATGATGTTTGATTGAGCTTGTAAATAACAAAACCTTCTGACCTTCATGGAATGTTCTTCTTAATATCCTTTGATCATGCAGAGCTTTAGTCTTTTCCTTGTAAATTCTTGCATTCTCATAAGCTTCATTCCTAATTTCCTCAAGCTTTTGTAATTGTAGCATCCTTTGAATTCCAGCCTTGTCAAAGTTAAGATTGCATTGCTTAACTGCCCACCATGCTTTGTGTTCTAATTCCACAGGTAAATGGCATGGTTTTCCAAACACAATTCTGTACAGGGACATACCTAGAGGTGTCTTATAAGCTGTACGATAAGCCCATAAAGCATCTTCTAGTCGCATACTCCAATCTTTTCTTTGAACATTAACTGTTTTCTCTAAAATCAGCTTCACTTGACGGTTAGATATCTCAGCTTGTCCACTAGTTTGAGGATGATATGAAGTAGATACCCTATGGTATACTCCATATTTTTCAACTAGTGCTTGAACAATTTTATTGCAAAAATGAGTTCCACGATCACTGATGAGGTATCTTGGTATTCCAAATCGATGAAGAATATTATTCTTCAAAAATTTGACTACAATCCTAGCATCATCTTTCTCCGTAGCAATAGCTTCAACCCATTTAGAAACATAATCCACGGCTAGAAGGATGTAATACTTCTTGTCTGATGGAGGAAAAGGTCCCATGAAATCAATTCCCCATATATCGAAGACTTCAGCAACGAATATAGGTGATTGAATCATCTGATTCCTTTTCAATATATTTCCAACTCTTTGGCATTGTGGACAAGTCTTGCAATACTCATAAGAATCCTTGAAAAGCTTAGGCCAATAGAAGCCGCATTCCAAGATCTTCCTTGCGGTCTTCTTGTGTCCAAAGTGGCCTCCACATTCATCTCCATGGCAAAATCTCAAAACGGATTGAGTCTCATTGTCGGGAATGCATCTTCTCATTACTAAGTCGGATCCATGCCTCCATAAGTACGGATCATCCCATAAATAATACTTGGCATCACTTATGATCTTCAATTGTTGTCCTCTGCTAAGGTCTGAAGGTAGGCGACGAGCAACTAAGTAATTGACAATATTAGCATACTAGGGAAGTTGAGAAACGGTAAACAATTCTTCAAAAGGCAGCACTTCATTGATTGTGATTTCTTCTTCCTTGCTTTCAATTCTACTTAGGTGATCGGCAACAACATTCTCAGCTCCTTTCTTGTCTCGTATTTCGATATCAAATTCTTGAAATAACAAAAGCCATCGCATAAGCCTAGCTTTTGCTTCTTTCTTTTTCATTAGATATCTCAATACAGCATGATCGGAGTAGATTATCACCTTAGATCCTAAAATATACGGTCTAAACTTCTCCAAAGCAAAGACAACTGCAATCATCTCTTTTTCAATGGTAGTGTAGTTCTTTTGAGCAGCATCTAGGGTTCTTGAAGCATAATAGATAACATGAGGTACCTTGTCAACTCCCTGACCTAGAACAGCTCCAATGGCAACGTCACTTGCATCACACATGATCTCGAACGGTAGTTTCCAATCAGGTGGCTTCACAATTGGAGTGGTGTTGAGTGCAGTCTTCAATTTATCAAATGCTTCTTTGCAATCATCCCCAAATTCGAACTCTACCTCTTTTTGTAATAGTCGACACATCGGTGCTGAGATCTTTGAGAAATCCTTGATAAATCTTCGGTAGAATCCAGCATGGCCTAAGAATGAGCGGATATCTTTATGTCGGATATGGTAGGTTCTGTAGAACGTCAACTTTGGCTTTATCGACTTGCATCCCCTCTTTGGATACTACATGGCCTAGAACAATGCCTTGTTCTACCATGAAGTGGCATTTTTCGGCATTCAATACCAATTTGGTTTCAACACACCTTTTCAAGATGAGTTCTAGATTATTGAGACATTGATTGAGTTTATCTCCATAGACTGTGAAATCGTCCATGAAAACTTCCATCTTATCCCCCACATAATCTTGAAAGATGCTCATCATACACCTTTGAAAAGTTGCAGGTGCATTGCATAAACCAAAAGGCATTCTTGTGTAAGCATACGTACCAAAAGGGCATGTAAACGTGGTCTTCTCTTGATCTTCAGGTGCAATTGGAATTTGAAAGTATCCCGAGTAACCATCCAGAAAACAATAGTAGGCCTTGCAAGCTAATCTTTCCCGCATCTGATCAATGAATGGCAACGGAAAGTGATCCTTCCTTGTGGCGAAATTCAGCTTTCTGTAGTCAATGCATACTCTCCATCCATTCTGCAATCTCTGAGGAACTAGCTCTCCATCCTTGTTTTCTACGACAGTGAATCCGAACTTCTTTGGAACTACTTGGACCGGCTAACCCATTTACTATCTGATATAGCATAGATGAGACCAGCTCCAAGTAATTTAAGAACTTCATCTTTGACAACTTCAGCAAGATTCGGATTTAGTTTTCTTTGCGGCTGTCGAACTGCT
>AWWV01013762.1:0-67295 GCA_001974805.1 Corchorus capsularis | reverse complement strand
CTATCCAAGGCTGACCAACACATATCTACCATGATCATGACGCCATTCCAACCATTTCTGACGCAATCCATCTTGAGTCGGGTTTCGGTTGTTCTACACTGTAACTTGATTTGCCGATAAAGTAGCCAAAATGATCTTAACTTTGAACATAATCCATTGAGCCATGAAATTGAGCATGACTTGACCATTATTGGCCCTTGGTTCGATCAAAACAGAGATCGGATTCAAAAATGACAAAACCGGGGTGGAAAGCCCTATGTCCTTGATTGAAAGAAATGCAAAAGTTATCATAAAATCGCCGAAATGGGCTAAGCACGAAATTGACTTGCCCTCATCCATAATATGACATATCTAACAGGACTTCATGAAAATAAAGTCATCTCGAGCTCCAATTTGACCTTTTCCGAGCAGGTGTCCTTTATTGAAAACCGCGGAAAAGTTATGACCGATGTCGGATTGAGCCCAAATTTCACTAGCAAGGTTCGAATACCACCTTAATTGAAAACCGTGAATAAGTTTTTCATCTTAAGTCTGATTGAGATGAAATTTTACCAGAATGATCTATTAAAGTCAAGGATCATTATGGTGTATTCAATTTGGAAATTGCACCATCCTAGCCCTCTCAATTCCATCAATTTCGTCTTTTGTCCTTAATTGAACAAAATACAAATTTGAAATAATTCAATAGTGATAAAATTAGGGCATGGGCGGTTGGGATTAAGCCATATTGCGCCATATATCATGCCACATGTCTGAATTAGACATGACATTATGTATTTTCATGAAATTATAGGGTGGTCGTCACATAAGAATTAAACCTTTGTTAATTTTGAAGATCAAAATAAGATGACTTTAATTCTTTTCTGACCATCATTATTGAGTTAATAATAATTATAAAATATTTATCATTTTCAATAATTATTCCTAATTTTCGGCCCAATAATAGGAAATTAGAAAAATAAAATTACTTTCCTTGTTGATTTATGACTATGGTGGCACCAAATCCAACCTAGCTTAGGATTTTATATTAAATCTGAGCCACACATCTTGTTCTAACATTATTGAGGACAAATTTACCATCAAGTGTAAATTGAGGTATCAACACATTTCTTGACGGAAATTGGTATAGTTCCGATAAATTTCGTCCAATTGTTCGCGGGATTTAATCAATTTGTTTATATGTGCAATTAGCAATTTTGGAAGTTTAGGGTCCATCTCTCAAGTTTAGTGACCAAATTGTCTATTAAGTCTAAGATAATTATAGCCAATATGCCATATGGATCTCCGAAAACCTATAAAACTCTCCCACTCTCACTCTTAGAGGGTCTTCGTTACTTTCCAAGGAAAAACTTTCTCTATGAGAGTGATTCCAATGAGAGTGATTCTAAGGGAAGTGACAATTAAAATCCATGGAGAGTAGTTTCAAGGATTTGGTTCATTAGTAATTTTTATGGAAAATAATTCAATTTTATATCAGATTTATACTTTTCATAGATTTATACGTACTTTTCATAGGTCAGGAAAAAAAAAAAAAAAAAAAACTCTATACCCCTCCCATGAGAAAGTATTTTCCCACATATCAAGGAAGGTGTCCTTAAAAATTACTTTTCCACCTTATTATAAAATCTAACCAAAGGAAATTCTTTCCACCCTCTTTCTTTCGAGACAAAGTACTAAAAAATAAACTAAACAAATGCCCTCTTGATTTAATCATCGGATTAGAGGATCTCCTTTAGACAAATTCAGGAATTTCTCGATCTAACAGTTTCATCTTTTATAGGCCACTCAAAGCTCCCTATCTTTAACACTTCTCTTAGGATTCCTTGATTCATAGGTCACTCCAAACTCCCAATCTAGATGTTGGGCCACCACATTCCACATATTTTGGCATCAATACCTCCTTTTACTGTATGTTAGCGAAATTGATCAATTTATTTTACAAAAACGGTAAGAGGGGTGCGTATATGGTGGGTGGGTAGGTTTGGGGTGAATGAAGCGGTAGATTCTCACAGGAGAAAGTAGTAAAAATCAAGAAGTAGGCATTAGGGGTAATAAATAGGCAAAGGGGTGGGACGATAAGCTTTTGATTATTGGCATATATGGAGAGAGTGTAGATAAAATAAAAAAGGAAAAGAGAAAAATGGAGAGTAGGGTAGCACTAGCAGTGCCTGAAACGGTGGTTTGATGAGTTCAGACTTCAGAGTTTTTCAGAAGAAGCAGAGAGTGAAGACTGAAAGCTCACATGATACATACATACATATACATAATACATATACATATATAGCTATACATGTAGAGGCCTACGTGGGTGACTCTGCAAAGGAATCGCCAGCGCACAATACGCCGTATGCTCCGGAAGAAGAAGAAAAAGAAGATCGGGAAGCGGTTCTTCACGACTCATCGGTAACCAACAACACCTAAAAATAATTCACTCAAAAACAAACATGAAGATGAATCCATCCAAAATTTAAAAAGGGAAAGCTATAATATATATAGCTAGGCTGGCAATGGCAATTAAGCTCAGCATGGAGCCCCCAGGGCTCCAGGCTCCAGCAGGACGTCAGAGCCAGCCATATCCCAATTCCCTTGTTGGCTCAATCGTTAATCGTCCCCCCATGCAGTCACCCCGACACGTGTCGGTGGAGCAGTGGGCAGCCGCACGTGCGGGATAACCGCACTCCTCCTAAAGGGAATCACTTTCAGTTGATCAGAGAGTCCGTGCCCACTCCTCCCCTTCTATCTTTTCTGTTGTTTGTTTTGTTTCATTAATTTCTCTCTCCCTCCCACCACCCCATTTATCTTTCTTCTTTCTTTCTTGACTTCTTATTATGTCAAAAAAGTGTTTGTAATTTTCCATCTAATTCTTCATCCTTCTTTTCCATTTTTGTTTCTCTCAATTATATGTATACCCGGCTCTTTTACATTTAAAAAAAAAATGGAGGGAGAGCAGAGGAAAATGAGAAGTTGAGATTATTGTGCTAATTATGGTATGGAATTGGGTGAAGAAAAAGGGGTTCGTTGCATGCTTTTCCACGGCTTTCTTGAACTTGGTACTCTGACTTTCTCTCTCAATTTCTTCAAACAAACATTTGAAACAAAACAAAACTACATATATGTATGTATATATGTTAATTGGGAATCAAAATATTATATAAAATTGGAGCATATATATATATCAAATTCTTAGTATGAAGCTCAAGAAAGCCGTGGGAAAACATGAACGGATTTTGTTAGCTCTATCTCTATGGGCGCATCTCCACGAAATGAGCGAGGTAATTATGTAGCACAACCCCTTTGCTTCCTTGAAACACACAAATTTTTATTATATTTATATATATTATTCATTTTGTTTTTAATCTTTTAAAAACCCTTCATTACAATTTACAATTCTGATATTCAGACACTTTAGATTTGATTTTTGAGATATGTTTCTTAATAACATTATTATATATTATAATAATATGAATTAGGTCTTTCCTTTTCGTCAAAAAAATAATTAGGCCTTTCCTACCTATTAATTCAGCATTTTCATTTATATGGTTGGCAACTTATATATAATATAATTAGCAAACTGGCAAGCCGCCGGTATAAAGCAATATGAATCACTTCCAGATCTATGTAATGCTAGCTGCAAGCAAATTATAGATGCTATATATGTTTATTCTTCCTTTCCAACAAGATTAACAAATTGACCATGGTCAATGGTACATTTGATCTACGTTATTATCTGCTTAATTAGGTTGGGGCTCTTTTTTTTTTTTTTTTCGGCCAGAAATTAGGTTGGGGCTCTTAGATATATATTATTTCTGAAACAACGTATTGGTGGTGTTGGTGGTGGTGGGACTTTTTGGAGAGGATTCAACAAAAGGTAAGCTGAAACTGTTGTTCAAAGCTGAGTATTAATGCTTATCAGCTGGAGAATTACAAGAGCTTTTTACCTAATTCTGCTTTGTTTAATTTTAATTTGCCAAGTATGCAAAGACTATTATATATTTCATACACAACATGGCCATTTTTCTTTTGTGCACAATAACACATTTTTTTAACAAAACCTAGCATTTGATAATCATAATTGGATCTCGATTAATTTGAAATTGAATCATCTCAAACCTTAAACGGAGAAGCTGATCTCTCAACATGTATTTTCCCCAATCACAGTTAAACTCAGCTAAGAATGGAGTTCTTTCAAATTGACGTACCAATAGATATATATCTACAAAACTAGCGTCTATAGTATAGTTTAGGTTTATCTTCAATAGATTATTACAGTGTTGTTAATTTTCACCCAAAGTTTAAAAGGAAAAAAGAACAGAAGTGGCACGTACTAAGTTATGTCGTTTCTCATAGTTTTGGCAGGACAAACCGACAAAGGAGTGGAGAGGGAATGGATTGAAAACACATAATTGATTGGGGACCCTTTCGAATTGTCCATTATGAAAAATGAATGAAAAGGCCCAACGGTCAGTTTCATTTTTTTTTTTCCTCCATTTATCCTGCACTGCAGCATTCTAATTGTTTTTCAGAAGAGATATTGATTAGCTGAGCTGCTGAGTCTGAGCGGCAAAACGAAGGAATTAGATTCAGTAAATTATACCATGTGTTTGAGTTTGATGTGATACGTTGATTTTACCTCCTTATTTCTTGTTTTTTTTAATCATTAATTACCTCCTTATTTCTTTCTGGCATCATATACAACACACCGAAACCCGACGACAATTGGGCTAGGGGTGTAAGCAAATAACCTAATAAACCTGAAAATGTTAGTACTTAAATTGATTTTAGGGACTGATTTAAGCCGATTTTGCAATGTTAGGGATTGATTCGAGCCGGTTTTGCAACGTTTGAGACTTAATTAGCCAAATTAGAAGGTTAGACTCTTATTTAAACATTTTCGCAAACATTAAGGACAAATTTGAGCAATTAGTCATTAACCTATTTTTGAGATTCCACCACCTCTAATACAAGCTCCATAATGAATCCACCAATATACTTAGTTGTTATTAGCAATTGTTGTGTAGTAATGATCTATTCCGAAAATATCATTTATAAGTGGCACTTCTGAGAGCATGTACAACGAATGCGGCAAAAACGCATTTTGCTGCCAAAATCACCCAAAATCTATTCTAATGAAGGCAGCATTTTCCACTTCCCAAGGAGTGGCAAAATGCAATTAAAACAGTACCGCACTAAATTTGGTGCGGTACTGTAGCTCAGTAGCAAATTTTTTTTTTTCCTTTCCCCTTTTGATCTTCAACAATTTGGTTTATTCCTTCTTGTATCCTTTTTTATATTTGGTAATTTAAATTTTGAGAAATATCAACATTTATATTTGAAATTATTATGAAAAAAATATATCATTAGAAAGATCTCATTGAGACCTTTAAAATAAGACCAATATTAAATATATTTTTTTTTACTTTTTCAATAATTACTTTTTGGAGTTTATTATTGTTTCAACTAACCAATAATATAAGAAGAACAACCACATTAAATTTACTTAAATGAAAATTAAAATACAGCTAAAATAGAGTTAAAAATAAAATAAATTACACCATAAATTAAAGAGAAAATAAATAACAACACAAGTAACCATAAAGTGGCACACAATTACAATTTAAAACGATAATTCAAGGATTTGTTAATTAAAAAATAATTATTAGTGTGTGTAATTTATTTCTTAAAAATATTTATAATTTTTTTAATAATAATTTAATTATTTTTAATAATTAAAACCTAAACCAAAGTATTATGTAATTCTAATTAATTTTTATGAATTAATAATAGTTAACAAATAAATGGTGCTATACATTGGAGGAGAAAAAATTTGGTGTAAGAATATTCTTCAAAGATTCTTTCTTAGCACTATTTTGGTGCAAAATTTGGTACTACACGTTGCACATGCTCTGAGGAAGGCTAAATGCCTTTTTAAGGACCCAACGTTTGTGAAAATGTTCAAATTAGGATTAACTCAAATCACAACCCAATGTTACCCAAAAAAAAATAAGCTTAATTAAGGACCTCCTGTCAATTGCATATAGCGCGTTAAGCTCATGTCAAGATGGGGCAATTTTGTAATTATTTGTTATTTCTAATTTATTATTTCTAATAAATTATAAGGAAATAGAAAAGAAAGTGGGAGACCAACAAGTGGTTGGTTCAAGTGGTTTGACACTTGTTTTCCTAATCATAGTCTCAGGTTCAAGTCTTGTGAGTGGAGAACCATTGTTGGGAGAGTTTTACCCCGATAATGGGCCAACCTGACTCGAATAAGATTAATTTGTAAATATACAATATATATATATATATATATATATATACTAGTATTTTGCCAAGTGTTTCACACGTGGGATCGAAGTTTCAGTTGAAATTCATTCAAAGTTACATATTAATATATAATTGTTAATTTTGAAATATTAAATTTGTCTAAATTCTTAAAAATTATTGAGATAAATTTATCAATTTTTCATTATGAGTAATGTTGTTAACCATTTTACCAATATAAGTTATCAAATTTACTATGGAGGCTATCAAATTTATAATACACAATTATTGGAAAAAAACTTTACAATTACTAACAAATCCAGTAACATATAATTATTAGTAATTCCGGTAACAATTGAATCAATAATTGATGTTAAATTACTGACAAAAGTGTTGTTCAATTTGGTTTGATCTTTCCCAATTATTAAATAACTTAAAAAACTAAGGCTTATAAGATTACTAAAAATGCTTATGAAGTTTGTAAAAAAGATTTTATAGTTTACTTAAAACCTTATTTGTTTATCTATAAATTTAGTAACCTTTCATTTTCAGTAATTTGATAACAACTTTATTAAATTTACAATACTTGATTACTGATAATACTTTGAAGGATATAAGAAACACTATGCATTAATTCACCGACAAATTATATAACCATGCTTTATAAAAATATTTATAACCACTTATTGAACAATGGGAGTTACCAATTTTACAATACCCAATTTTTTGAAAAGCTTTGTAGGTAAGAAAAAAATTTATATGTCTACTAAGAAATCCATTAACCTTTAATTAGAAGTATTTTTTTTAAATTATTTCATATAATACGAAGGTTATCAAGTTTAATATACTTTGTATTAAAAATATCTATGTTGTTTATCAAAGAACCTATATATTATTATTTACCAACAAATTCAATAAACAAACTGTTATTATGGTCATAATTTCATGAATAATGAAGTGTTTAATATACTTTGTATTAAAAATATCTATGTTGTTTATCAAAGAACCTATATATTATTATTTACCAACAAATTCAATAAACAAACTGTTATTATGGTCATAATTTCATGAATAATGAAGTTTATAAATTTACAATACTTATTTAAAAAAGTTATCTGTTTATGAGTTTATAAGTAATTCATGAATTATAAGTAATTTTAATGGAGTATCAAAGAAAATACATGTATTGCAACAAATTCAATAACTATTAAGTATATGTATTGGCTTTAGCTATAACGGGTGCATATAAAATTAATAATAAAAAAAAAAGCTTCTAAGGTTACTAAAAGAGTTACTCAATAGTTTTCTAAAGTTATGAAAAGAAATTTATAAGGTTGGCAAGAAGGCTATTTATTAAAAAGTTTAAGAAATAACCTATAAAGTCACTAAACATCTTCAAAGGTTATTATAAAAAAGATTATATATATATATATATATATTTGTAAGTAATATTTTATTTTCAGTAATTTGGTAACAACTTTATCAAAATTACAATACTTTGATTATTGAAACTTTTTGAAGATTTTCATTGAATGATATAAGAAAAACTTTGTATTCACCAATAAATTATGTAACCATGCTTTATAAAATATTTATAACCACTTATTCAGATGTTGGGGTTACCAATTTTACAATACTCAATTTCCTGAAAAGCTTTTTGTAGGTAATAAAAAAAGCTATACATCCACATGCTATGCATGTGGGGATAGAAATTGAACTTGTTCAACTTATATGAGGAAAAAAAAAGTTTTATATGTAATAATTGAGAAACTTATTAGTCGATTTTACCTATGAACTCTAGAATTATGAACGTGCTTCACACATAGATTTGAAAATTTTTATGAAACTTAAGTATTTAAGTAAGACCATTAAATTTAATTGTTATTTTTAAAAATTAAATTTGTCTAAATGTTTTTCGAAATTATTATAAGTAAATCTATACATATTATTAAAGTTATGTAAAATAGAACTCATTAAAGGTGTCAGTGATAACACCTCTGTTTTGATTATTTCATATTTTTTTAAAAAAATTATCCATATGATAATTTGTACACATAAATCTTCATTATTTTTTTTAAGTAATAAGTCCTTATTATTTATCACGGTTATTATTATAAATGTTGAAAAATGTGTGATGGTATTAACAATTAGTTAGTTCAAGTGGTTCGACACTTGTTCTACTTAAGCAAAGTCTTGAAACCTAGTATTGTGACAAATTGAAAAAATTATTGTTGTGAGAGCTTTACATCATAGATTATATGTTTTCCTTATGCTTGATGATGATAATTAATTATGTGAAAATATATATAATATGATTCTCTTATATCTTTTTTTTGTGACTAATGCATCAAATTCTATAGACTATTAGTGAAGGAGGTGTTGCGACCTCATTAATATGAAAAGGTTAATTGTTCAATTAAGGGTAAAATGTTTTCGAATCGCTTAATTTGGGGTACAACCTTTTAATTTGGTCGATTCAGGACAAAACGTTTCAAAATCAGTTCAAATAAGAACAAACCGTCAATATGGATGGCGCGTGGATTACACACGCTAATGAAGTGCGTGTTGTTCAAAAAAGGCAAAATGTTATCGTCTTTTTACAAAAAAAAGGGCACAATCTTTCTCTTTTAAATAAAAAATAATTTCTTTTCTTTTTATATTGATTTTAAATGGTTATTAAATTTACTACACATATATCACAATTAAATATAATTTTTAGTGAAATTAAAATACAGTTAAATAACTAATTGGTTTCAATATAGTTTTCTAAGTACAAATAATTTCACTTTTTATTTCTTTTGTATATTATTTTATTTTATTTTAGTTAAATAATTAATTGGTTTCAATATTGTCTTCTAAGTACAAAAGCAATTTTTTATTTTTTTCTCTTTACAAAATAAAAAATAAAATAAAATAACAAAATAGAAAATATATAAATCTAAAAAAAATAACTGCTCAATTTCAGGCAAAACGTTTCCTAAATAAAGAAGTTAACGGTGCCGCCATTAAAGTTGACGGCGCATGTATTTCTCATGTCAAAAGGTTTTGCCCTAAATTGATCATATGCATAGCCTTAATTTAAGCAATTTTTGAAACGTTTTGCTCTCAATCGATCAAATTAAAAGGTTTTACCGCAAATTAAGACGATTTGAAAACGTTTTGCCCTTAATTAAGCAATTAGTCATATGAAAATTTAAAAGCTTATAAGCCCTTAAAAATAAATACACATTGATTTACTAATTATTTAATTAAAAATAATTAGTAAATTGATTTTTATTGCTTATCCAAAAAAAAATTATTCCATTACTGTTGTGTTTCTTTATTTTTTTATTAACAAAAAATATAATTAATTTGTAATTGTCAAAAAGATCTGAATCTAACAAAAGAAAAGCCAAAATTTCATTCATTTGGTTGCTAGGATTTGATGATCTAAAATTCTAAAAAAAAAAGAATAACCTAAATTTCCTTTGTTTGATTGACAACATCTGAAATAAGGATATCCTTATTTTTGGTTAAAAGCTCTTCTCTAAAACATAGAACAAAAATCTAAATTTAATTTATTTCAGGGGGAGTAACGGACAACAAAGCAAAGAGACCCAAAAATGCTTTTCTTTTTCATTTTTTTTTTTTGCCAGAATTATAATGCATATTCAAAACAGATGACCATGAGAGAAAGAAAAATGAAAAATTGTTAAATTTAGTATCATAAATTAAAACAAAAAAATCTTGTACAATTCAGATTTATAATTACCAAAACTCTACCATGCATATAAATGTCTTAAATTTTGGGACTTATCCAGTTAATCATAACTAGTGAAACTTGGGCTAAACTTAATGCTAAATTTGTGCCTAAATTTTAGGAATAATTTTAATTTGTCAGAATTTTATTATTGGTCGAGACCATAGATGACGTGGTGGATCTGATCTATCTAAAATTTCTCCATAGAAGCCAATCAAAGTCTATTTTTCCAATGGTGGAGTGTACATACAAGGTATAGCCCATTAGGATTAAGGCCTATTTTAGTATTGAGGTTGAGGTTTGAAAAAATTCAGTTTAAAAGAAATGCTTTTTGAAATTGTCGTAGAAAAATGTAATTAATGTTTGGTATTACTTTAGAAAAATGTGGTAGAAACATGAAATGTAAGGAATTAGAGTCATTTTAATGTTCAAAAGCACTTTTGAAACACAAAAACACATAAGGATTAACTTTTCAGGTTGGCTTGGCTTTTGCGGTCAAAATCAGCTTTTGAAACAACCCATACTTGCTTGGTATTGCGTTTGAGGTGAAAAACAGCTTTTTTATTTTCAAATACAATGTCAAACCAAGTCTAAGATTAATCAACTTATTTCATTGAAAAAATATGATTATGTGGATTTTAATAATTATATTTAATTTAATATATGAATTTAGAATATCTTTCTATAATTAATAAAAAAAGTTTAATGACTAAAAAGAATATTAATTAAAAAATTATTATACTATAATATTAAGGGTATTTATAAAATTTAAGAGGTGTCTTAATTTATACATTTCAAACCATGAATATGAATACTTGTTCTTCGTGGTTATTAGCTCTTCTTTCTTCTATGATGTTGAAGAGATTATATTAATGCAATTGGTAGCTTTCTAAACCCCAATATGAAGTTCAACTATATTAATTTACAAAGATATGAATTACCAATCTTACTAATGAGACAAAAAAATTTTTCAATTAATTATGAAATTATGACTATCATCATTGTTACATTTTCTTTTTCAAGATTACCAAAATAATTGAAGTGGTATAAGAAAGTTGAGATGCTGTTAACTAATTTCGTAACCTTATTACATTGGTCATCAATCTTCTTTTATATATATATATATATATATATATATATATATAATTACACAAGTAGAAATTATTAGATGAGATATTTTATCATGTCAACCATAGGACCGACCACTAAAATTGTGCCACGTTAAATAAACTCATAAAATTTAGGTGCAATTTTAACCCAAGATTTTGTACACTTTTAAAATAAATAATGTGTAAAGGTTAAGTCTCTAAATTTAAGATATCATTCAGATATAGAGTTTTAGAAAATATTTGAGTTGTCATCATATTAGTTGTTGGTTTCAAAGCTGATATGGTGGATCTGTCCTACCTAATGTTTTCTTCTACAAAGGTTATCACAAAATTAAGATGTTATCAACAAATTTAATAATACGAATCCTTATTAACTTTTTCGATAAAGAATGCTATATGTCTTCCTAAAAAAATGCTATATATAAATTTTTCTTATAAAAATTATAAAAAAAAAAGCTTTTAATTTAGGTATAGATTATAGAATAAGTAATGCTATTACAAAAAATGTCATGAATTAGGTTCTCGTTGCTTACAAATTTATGTTTGCAACAGTTTGTTTAATCCCACTTGCATTAATTTTAGAAAGGTAATTATTAAGTAGTTTTAACACTTAATATATAGGCAGAATAGAGAAAAGGAGAGTATTGTGAGATCTATGGTTGCTCATTCTAATTAAGCTGACATGTTGTTGTTTCAAGAATCCAAGTGACATGAGGTGGATTTGAGTTTGGTTAGATCTTTGTGGGGAAAAGATAACTTATATTTTAGAGTCTATATGAAGTAGTGGGTTCAGCAGGGGTTTAATTATGATTTATGTGATGATCTTCTTCTTGGTGAATTTGCGGTGGCGGCACTAAGGTACTTATTTAGTGTTGGTACCATGAGGAAAATTGGGTTTTTGTGTGCATTTGGTAATATTTATTTATGGGTCTAATAGAAGAGCAATGGAAGTTAAACGTGTGGGAGGAAATCAAGGATTTCAAAGGCTCAACGATATGCTTTGGATTGTTGATGTGATTCTTGGGATCGTTTTGTGATTTTTTCAATGAGTTGCAGCTGCCAACAAAGGAAGTTTGGTAGCACTGCCTGGATGGTGCTTGTGTCATTTTTTTGCTGCTTTTGTGTTTGGTTTTGCTATTGTTTTGGACTCCGTGTTTTGTTTTCGGCATACAATTTTAATTTGATTAACTAATTGGAATTGATTTGTTTCATTATTTCTTTGGTATAGAAATAATAATGTCTTATGTAAGACATAACAATTACGTGTCAAATCTTCAATTTTAAGAAAATTGAATCATGATTGTAAAGGAAAAAGTTAAGTTATCGATGAAAAAAAAAGAGTGAAAAAGTAATGATTTTCCTTGGGCTAATTGGAAAATAATAATATATATAATTATGAGAAATAAATTATTAATTATAATTATAATAGATTTTTAATATCTTTCCATAATAATAAAGAAGGTTAAATGACTAAAAATAATATTGATTAAAAAATTATTATACTATAATATTAAGGGTATTTATGAAATTTCCCAATTAAAGTTTTTGAGTTCGTGTTTTTATATAGTAGTAAGATAAGATAGGAGGGGGAATCGACATTGTCTCCGTTTTTTTGGAAGAGGAGAAATCGACTGGGAGGTGGGAATCGAATGTTACTTTGTTTTTAAAAAAAACAAGGGTTTGGATCGAAAATCAATTTAGGGGGTTTTCCTCTTTCTCTGTACATGTCTCTGGTTTTCAAAAATGAGAAGAAGGAAAATGAGTTAGAATTTTTTTTGGTCGACTTTGGAGATTTGGTCATAAGGGAGGCTTTTAGCAAATCGCAACAGTGTAGTGGTTGAGGAGGCCGGGCTAAATGACATACTTTAAATCAAAATTTATCAGACGGTGAAATAAAGATTGGTGGTGGTGTTTATTTGTTTCTTGTTATGTAGATCTGTCAAGGTTTCAAGTGATATTTCGAGATATTTTGAGGAACCAAGGTTGGATTTGAGTAGAGGGAAGCGATGAATTAATTTGGAAATGTTGAAGGATAATTATAATGGTTTTTGAATTTGACGCGGTGCCCAGCACGTCGGAAGCAATTCTCGATGAAGGCAGAGGCGACTATTTGTGCAATACCATAAAATTTCATTTTCTTGGTTTGGACTTCTAGCTAAGTCAATTGGGAAATGAGAGAATGAAAATTAAATGAACAAAGATGAGATTTAGATGGGAAAGCAAGTTGTGAAGGACTAAATTAAGTAAAGAATAAAGTCTTGGGACTTAATTATTGTGAAACATCCAAGGGCATTTGAGGGATTATGCTTTGGGGTGTATAAGCTCCAAGGCTTTCTTCTTCAGCCAACTTCTTGTTAATTTTGCAATATATTTTCTTTCTCTAGACCTTAACTCATAATTCCCATCTCTCTCTAAGATCATCCCTTGTAAACCCATCAAATTTGACATGCAATTGATTCTTTCAAATGTCTTGATCCTTCCTGATACAAAAACCATTTGAGAAGTGGCAAAAGACATGGATTTTGATGGAATTAGAGGTGTTGAGGTTGCTGCAAAAATGAAAGAGTGAGACTTTGAGAGTGTTGCTTGAGGTAAACTAGATAACCTTGTTTTTTATGTAAATTGATGGGATTGAGTTGTATTTTGTTAAGAATTTATCGTGGATTTGCTTCTAGGCTCTTTATAATTCGCTGAGAAGCTATGGGAAGATGATTTGAGCCCTTGGAAGTGTTTGGTTGAGCTAGGTAAGCTCCATCATGTTTGCAGCAGGTTTCTGCAATTTTTCACTTTACTTCAGTACTGTATTTTTGATGTTTTGTGGCTCAAATGAACTCCAAATGGGCTGAAATTTTAACTAAAGTTTCCTCACGCTGTTAGATACAAACTCTATTTCACGAGTTTTCTCCCGAAAATTCTTAAAAATTAAGATTGGAGTCCATGCAAAAATCTGTCAATTTAGGTTGTGAGTTTTGGACAGTTTCTGTTAAATTTTAATTTAGACTATGTTAGAGCATGAGTTAGGATTTAGTCTAAAAGAACTTGTTTTAGTAAACACTCTAAGCTTTCCAACAGCATATTATATGCATAAATTGGATTTGTAAATTGAAAGTTATGGCCTTACAAAGTTTATGATTCAAATCTGTCAAATGCTTAGCTTGCCGAAATTTGAGAATATCGAGATTCCAGCGGCCGAAAGAGCTGTTCCGACAGTGATACGGTGCTGGAGTGGGCCTTTGGAGTTTGGACTATTCGGCTTCTTTATATCATACCTTGTTTGATTGAAAGTTGGGTTTCATAAAGGATTAATCCATATAACCATTTTTCTTTTGTAAAACCAACCTTTGCCCATTTCTCTTGATTAATTTTGGTACATTAACTTAACCCAAATACAAAGCCCAATAAGTATGAGACTCGTTAACTCGACCTGGTCTGACCGTTGACTGATTAACGGATGGTTGTTGACTTTTGAGCAAATTTACCAAATTACCCTTAAAAGAGAAATTGAAGGAATTCAATTATATCGGTCGCGTAAGTATTTACGACTAACTACCATAATGTCAATGGGAGTTTGAAATTACCGTTTTACCCTCGTAACGGGTAAATTACCATACAGTAAAATTTCTATAAATTAATAATGTTGGGACCATGAAAATTTATTAATTTAGAGAGTTATTAATTAATCGATAAATTAATAAAATATTAATTTAAAGAGGCTTTTTATTCCATAATATAAATTTGATTATATAAATAAATATAACTAATATATATAAATATGTATTCATTGTTTTAAGTATTCAAACCATTGACTAATTAAATAAAATTTAATACTAGTCATGTTCATTGTACTAGTTATAAATGAAATTATGTTCATTACACTTACAATACACATTCAACGTACAAATATACAAATTTAATACATGTTCACTGATTATATAAATATAAATATAATATACATGCATATATATATTAATTCTTCATATTGTTTTTAGTGTTCAAACTATTGACTATAAGTACTCTTCAGAATTTTTTGTTGCACTTCGAGAAGACAACACCGAAACTTTTAAGTGTAATGGGAAGAATTAGAGATGAAATCCAATCAGATTTAAATTTCAAGAAAAAACAAACAATAATAGATTCGTATTTTACTAAATTGTCTTAGATATATATGTAAATTTTAGAGAATTATTAATTTATAATATTGATGGGACTATATATATATATATATAAGGGTTTTTATAAAAATTATTATCTTATTAATTTATCGAAATTACTAAATTTTATAACTGACCCAAGTTGGGACCGGAGTAAAATATCATTTTAGAGAGGTTATGAATTTATCGAGTATTAATTTATGGAAGTTTTACTGTATTTATCCTTGTAAGGATAAGTTTACAATTTTTCTCCTAAAACATAGAATTTCGGATTAATGCACGTGAATTCTGATTGTGAGTATAATAAGTGACGGTTGTGCGCTTGATGAGTAAAACGACAATGTTACCCTTAAAGAGATAAATTACCATTTTGCCCCTTAAAGTCATTATTGATCATTTGACATCTAGAAAGAGTCTTTTGAACTCTAATTGTATTCCGGACTTGTCTAGATACATTATAACTCGTTTAGTCACGTGAATTTTGTTATGTATACTTGTGTTTGATTTTGCTTTACTTTCTATTTACAAATAAATGGTTTTTAATATGTTTTTGGATATGTTACGATCATACGACTGCGGCACTGATTGAGATGGTGGCCCAATTCGAGATTTGGACTACGTGGAGGTATGCGAGTCCCCTGAACTGTGAATGGGCTGTCAACAACGGAGAATCCGTTGAGCAACTGTTTTATTACTGTTTTATTAATGTGATTTAAAAATGGTTTTTATTAAATGATTTTGGGTGCATGAATAACCTGTGAAAATGATTTTGGGCTATTGGCAAGCATATGGGAACTTCTGGACCGGACGCAGTTCAGGGAGTACATATGGCTGGATTTGGTGGTTATACTAGCTAGTAGTTGGATTTGTTAGATGGACCATGGTTATTGTGTTATGGATCCACATGGTCCATTGGCTCCAAGCCCGACACGCAAGCTAGCCGTTGGCGTGTGCATGAGAGAGTCAAATTGGGTGTGTTGCGGCTACCACGCAATACCAAACCCAGGTCAACGTCAGGGGGACAGGCATGGTTTTTATTGATGTTATGATATTACAGAAATTCCCTGACGGTTACGAAGGTTGAATCGAGTCAAGGTCACTTCGGATATGTTTTGATGGTAGCCCATAGTTTTAAACCGATACCGGATATATATACTTGGTTTTGTTATAAACTGTTTTGGTCGTAAATGCACCCCACCCTCTTCAGATCCTCTTTTGAGGGTGACTCATCACTCGCGGGGTACATTTGTGTACTCACCCCGCTTTATTTGTTATGTTTTCAGCGAAAGTTATGTTTTACAGATTCCTGTTAATGGTGGCTTAGGATGTCTGTTCTGCTAATCAGAGGTATGCTCACTACATGAAAGGTCCCCTTGCGTCGTTTGTGTCTTCTGCGGTCGGCTGCGATGCCCGTCTCTTGAGATGATGATGATGATCATGATGATGATGATGATTATTATTATTATTATTATTATTATTATTATTGTGAATTTTCAGTTTTTACCTGTGCTAATAAACGCTTTGTGGATCCCTGGAGCGCGTGAGCGGTCGGCACATGTTTCAAAGCAACACGGCAGTTGCCACGAGACCCGGCTTTAAGGCCGAGGCATGACAATTTGGTTCGACCAAAAACAGAAAGATACCATATAATCTATTTTCCTTTTTTTTTTTTCTACAATTGATTTTTTACAATATCAAATTTCATTAATAATTTTATCCTCTTCCACGTGTCATCGTTCTATTGGTTCACATGCTATGCCCCACAAGTATTTTTCACGCACCGTTACAACTGGTTGGAGGCCCTAATTGAGCCGATTATGCAGAGCCCTTATATAAATTTTTTGAACGATAGACCCCGACTTGAGAATTTTTACATATGTTGAACCCTTAAATAAGAGTGTAAGTGATACAGGATTATCGCAAGCTACTTGAGCTCGACTCGAAGAAAATTTGAATTCAACTCGGTCACTGTCGAGCCGAGCTCGAGCTCAGGGATACTTGATTCGATACCTATCGAGCTACTTGGTACATATATATATATATATATACATTATATTATATATTTAATCAAAATATTACCTATATATACCTGTCGAGCTCGAGCTCGAGCTCGAGTTCAAATTTCAGGTAAAACTGATTTTTTTAAATTTTTTAATTAAGTATCGAATTTAACGAGTCGGGCTCGAATAGCTCGATACTTGATTAGAATCGAGCTCGAACTCAATAATCAAAACTCAATCAAACTCGAGTCAAGTATCGAGCTTAGATGTTTATTTTGAGTTCGACCTCGAATAGCTCACTACTCAACCCGACTTGACTCGATTAAATAAGCATTTAGGCCCCAAGCAAATAAAATTTCAATTTTTTTTAAGAAACACTCGAGGAGTGGAGGACGGAGGACCCTTTCCAACGAAATTCAAAAGTTCCCGTCGGGGATGGAATTGAGAAATTATCCACCGCCTCCAAAACCAGTAAACCACGCTAGATCTTTATCAACTACCATTTGTAACCAGCTACCAGAAATATCCCAATTACACATCCACGTGGCTTTTTCTGAATGGTTGGCAAAATTTTATCTTTTTTTTTTTGAATGTTTTTATCATACTAATACAACTCAGATTTTCTTCTCTTTTTTTTTTTTTTGGAGAAAATAACTCAAATTTTCTGTTTATATATATATATATATATAATTTATATATATATAAATAAATAAATAGTAAATATCTCAAAAAAAAAAGTAAATTTAAACGCATATAAATAAATAAATATAATTTTGACCAAAAAAAATAAATATAATAAAACCCTACCAAAATTTTTAAAAAGAAAAAGTGAAAGGAAAAAAAACATATAAAACCCTAGGTATCGGCATCATCATCATGTCTTTCACCTCGTCTTTCAAATAAAAGACTCAAAATAATTTTCTTCCCCTAGGATTGGAGCCCAGCCGTCCCGTTTCCAGCCCTAATTCTTTTTCCAATACCTTTATTCATTTTCGTTTTCCCTTCGAGCGAAAGCCAAAAGCTTAGCCAGAAAAACAAAAAGAAAGAAAAGAGAGATGGCAGCGTTAGGGACGACGAGCCGAGCTGCTCGACGGATGGGAGCCGAGGATGACAAGCTAGTGTTCGAGACGACGGAAGGAATTGAACCCATATCGAGTTTCGAACAGATGGGGCTGAAAGACGATCTCCTCCGTGGAATCTACGATTACGGCTTCGAAAAGCCGTCTGCAATCCAGCAGAGAGCTGTGATGCCGATAATCAACGGCCGTGATGTCATTGCCCAAGCCCAGTCTGGTACCGGAAAAACTTCCATGATTGCCCTCACCGTCTGCCAAGTTGTCGAAACCTCTAGCAGAGAGTATGTTTTCGTTTTCTTTCTTGTTCTGTATATTAAAATCCCTAAAATTCGCCGTTTCCTGTTGTTTAGAATGTCTTTTGGTTGTCACGTTTGTGATTTTTTTTTTTGGTGAACGACCTGTTCAGAGATACCTGATAGCTAACACTCTAAACTTGAAATTCCTTCTATGAATAACATGCGGAAATATAATATTCAAAAGGGTAAATTAGGTTTCGTTCTTGAGGCATTGCATCTCGTTATGGTTCCTAGTCTTTTAGGGTTAATTGGCAGTTAAATTTATGCTTTTGGGGCATGAATTGTCGCTTCACCTGCAATTTTCCTTATCGGTGATATTTTCTTCAGGGTTCAAGCATTGATTTTGTCACCTACAAGGGAACTGGCATCTCAAACGGAAGGAGTGATTCGCACAATGGGTAATTTCATGAACATACAAGCGCACGCTTGTATTGGAGGCAAAAGTGTGGGTGAAGACATAAGAAAGCTAGAAAATGGAGTTCACGTAGTGTCAGGAACTCCTGGGAGAGTTTGTGATATGATCAAGAGGAGAACACTGCGTACAAGGGCTATAAAAATATTGATTCTTGATGAATCTGATGAGATGTTGAGCAGAGGGTTCAAAGATCAAATTTATGATGTTTACAGGCATCTTCCACCAGAGCTTCAGGTTCCTTTCTCATTTTCTTTCCTTGTTCAAACATTTTCTTATTCGTTGCTATTAGTGGGTAGTTTTTAAATTCATATATGAATAGCACAATTTGAGTAGTTCTAACATTGTGATTCTGTCTTTTATTATCTTGCTGCTCTCCTGAATCTTGCATCCCTTGTCTGCTTCTACTTATTTGAGTTTGTTTATTCCATCGAGATTGAGTTTTAAGCTTAATGAATTTCTGTAGGTTGTTTTGATATCTGCTACCCTCCCTCATGAAATCTTGGAGATGACAAGCAAATTCATGACAGATCCTATAAGGATCCTTGTTAAGCGTGATGAATTGACGCTGGAGGTAAATCAAATGCTACTATTGTGCTTATTAGATTTACACAACTTCTGATTTGGGATTTGATGCTATATTTTCTTCTGCTTTCATAATTACAGGGAATTAAGCAGTTTTTTGTTGCGGTTGAAAAAGAGGAGTGGAAATTTGATACATTGTGTGATCTTTATGATACGCTGACAATCACTCAAGCCGTTATTTTCTGCAATACAAAACGAAAGGTCTCTTCTGGGTCTCATGACATGCATTCTCTGTTCAACAGACAAATAGAAACAACCTCTTTAATCATGTCCTAAGTAATTCTTTTAAGATTATGGATTTCTTGCTGTGATCTTGAGGCTTTGTAATTTTTGCTTTTCGATAGGTTGATTGGCTAACTGACAGGATGCAAAGAAATAACTTTACAGTATCATCAATGCATGGAGATATGCCTCAGAAAGAAAGAGATACCATTATGGGCGATTTTAAAGGGGGTATAACCCGTGTTCTTATCACAACAGATGTTTGGGCCCGAGGGCTCGATGTTCAACAGGCAAGTCTTTTTGGGCCTGGCAGCTTGGTTATTTCTTTTCTAGTTAAGTAGATGTTTTAGGCAAGGAAATATGATGCATGTTAGATAGATGTGTCTTGCTTTCTTTGAGTCCAGTTACATTTAACGGTGGTAGTTGAACCTCAAGGCATGGTTTTATTTCCTTAATGGCCTGTGCACAAAATGCCTTATGGTTATGTGTTTACTTAATAATTAAGTTCTTATTACTATTTTATCATGCTTGCTTAATCCAAGGTGAAAAAATCGGTGGATCATGAAAAGGATTTATTTATTATTACTTCAGAAGACTTGTCATTTTCATACATGTTACTAAATTTACTTCCCTGTTTTAGGTATCTCTTGTCATCAATTATGACCTTCCAAACAATCGAGAACTTTACATCCATAGGATTGGTCGTTCAGGTCGTTTTGGACGAAAGGTATTTCTTTTACTCTCTAATTGATCATGTGATGAAACTTGTTGTTTTCAACTCAATTTTCCTCTCTTTTATTTATCTACACTATATACGTTTCAAAAGATATTTTGAGATCCAATTGCGCACTTTCAATTTGGGAGGGATACTATATATGTTATAAAATTTTTGAGGAATATATCTCTGTGATGGTAATTATGTTATTGACCGTGTCATTGCTTTCTGTGTAGGGTGTTGCTATCAATTTTGTGAAAAGTGACGACATCAAGATTCTCAGAGATATTGAGCAGTATTACAGTACCCAGATTGATGAAATGCCAATGAATGTTGCGGATCTGATATAAGAATGCTTTCTAAGTGCTTGGATCGAATGATGTGGTTGAGCATGATTCGTTCTTTTGTGTAATTTGGCTTCTCTGTGCAGATGCATTATCGTTTCCGTGTGGATTGGTTTGTACACACTAAAGATGAGTTGGATTGATGCAAACTGAGAGCTTTGGTGGCAAGAAACTTCCCTTAGATTAGCTATTAACTGTCAAAAAGAAAGTGATATCTATGCTTTTCTTCCCCTTTTTATTACCATGTAGTTGGATTGCTCAAGTTTTATGTTTTTTTTTTTATGGCCAGTTATGTTTTGTTTAATTAGTGAGGGATTTGAAAGGTTCCGGCGTCGCCGTCTTCTCATCTTTCTACCCTTCATGTGTTGGAGTCTGTTCATGACTTGATGTTGACTTTCCTCTAAGATCTCCTATTAGTCCCGCTTCCTACCTGCTATTCAAAGAGCAATGATCGGACTCTCGATTGATAGAATCCAAGGCCAAGCAGTGTAATATTATAGTGCTATTATACTCGTGTGGATACAATGGCCTACTCGTAGTCTTCACTCTCTTACTAAATTTACAGATGGAAATGGCAGATAATTTGGGCTGGCCTAAATTTTCTTGTAAATATTTGCCATTTTCAAACAATGAGCTTTTTTTTTTCTTTTGCTCTCTTCATAAATTGTAAGTCGTTAATAGGCTAGATATTATTCCTGGCGTCAGGTTATGCGCAGGTTTTTATTTTTATTTCAATAGTTGCACAGAAAATTTTAATTTTAATTGTATGAAGAAAAATGTGATGGGCAAAAATATTTTTAATTTTGGGATGAGAGAATCTTAAATAAAAAAAGTCATTAATTCAATATTATCCTAATATTATTATTTTGGGTGAATGAAAATATTAATTGTAAAATCAATTGACTCAACCAATCAATTTTTGACAAATGGAGAAAAGTCAAATACGGAGCATATATTAGTTTGGGCTTATATAGGTATAGATATGAATCCACAGCCGACCCTGAAGGCTGCAGTAGCCCTATATTAGGTGATCCAGGCGATCTTGCACTTTAGAGTGAAAATGATAATTATAATTACAAAAGAACATTTGATTACTTCTGAATGGATAAATTTACTCAGTTGGAACTTGGCATGATAATTTATTGGAGCCTTCCACCAAAGGTAATTCTCAAATCTCGAAGAAATTCAGCACTTTCTTTTGAACAATTTGGAGGGAATCACTTGCAAAGCCAAATTCTCAGATGTGTAATAATAAAGGATAAATCAATTTGAGGATTCACTTGTATTAACAAGGATTAACATTCCAAGAGGGCAATTCTGTCAAACTCACAGTTCAGGGGCATATTGAAATGTTTATATTACAGGCTACAGCAAGCAAGCACACAAAATTGGCCCCAAATCATTGGAATATTATTTTCTTATAACAAAACAAAAAGAGGACCCAAACAAGGGACAAAGGGTAACAATAGCAAACTGAAAAGCTACATATACTAATAATGAACAATCTAGGTCTAGGAAGGCAGCTCACTGCATTAAAATGAAAGCCACCCCCACAACCGAGACTCAATAATAACAAAACCCGACCCAAAACTAAATGCATTTCCTAAATTTTGTTGCTTCTGCATCATTGATGTGCTAGATGTGAAACTAAGGGAAATGATTGGGTCAAAAAATCAAAAAGAAAAAGGGGAAAATCATTCCTTCCTAGTAAAGAACCAAAATATACACACGGAAGAAAAAATCTTGTATTTACAGGACTGTGTTAATATGAAGAGCTTTGAGCAATGAAGTAGCCATTTGTTTCACCAACACCTGGCCTCCTGAACGTTGCCCATCTCGACGTTCCTCTATTAGATTCTGAAGCTTCTGTGGTAGATCGTTCTCCACAATTAATTGCTTTGGTCGTGGGTGGTGCTCATAAACAGCCTGCCAGAAACAAAATTTATAATGAAACCTCCAATTTCAAATGATAATAAGTTTCCTGCCCTTAAAACCATCATTAACCCACAAGTTATGAAGCCACGACTCCCTCTAAACTTCACTGCCTATAAAAAGTCGCAAATGAGTGAACTGATACAAAAATACAATGTTGTGCTAAAATGTAAAAGCCCTCATTTTTTACAGAGCACAATATCAGTCGTATGTCTCAAAACCTCAATCAACTTGATTAGATATGGAAACAGTAGAACTGACAAGAGAAAGGGTCATACTGACCTTAATTAGTTTCAGTAGATTAAGACGGGCAATAGCATCCTGATGATCCAACCTTGCAATCAGCAGAGGTGTCAAACCATTAACAGCTAATGTTGTATTTATTCGGGATGATTTCCTGCATTACATGAAGTAATAATGTCAATTTATCAAATTCTAAATCACGAACCAAATTTCCTATAAATGACACTCTATTAATTCGAAAGGAGGAACAGAAATTCAAAACACAGAAAGGAGGGTTGGAAACTTTTTAAAATTAAGATAACCAACTGATATGCAAATATAAACCAATTTAAACAGTAAAAGAGCTGAGAATTCTCCATTTAGGTCCTTAGCCATCTGCGTAATTTAATTGATCACCGTGCTGCCATCTTCCATAAAAACTACTAAGAAATAACCAAAAGGGTACTGTAGCTCTTACGTGATGATTTTTAAGAATGGGTCCAATATGTGGACAAAGTGTTGCTCTGGACAACATTGGAAAAACTTCACCAATCTCTGAACTGCATCCTTCTTCAGCAAAGCTTGTTCCACCTTGCGGTTGTCATTGTCATGAGCTAAGCAAACAGCAATTGAATCTAACGCTGTCACAGACCATAGCTCATCATCAAGCAAGCTCAAGTATACATCCAATCCACCATGGGCCCTCAACTGTTCCCTTGAGTTTCGTGATGCATGAGCCATGTCACACAGTAGCGGCAATGCATGTTGTTTTAAGGGAGAATCTGACATGATAAAATTCATTAAGTGTGGAATGATTCCATTTTCTGCTGCTTGTTCCTGTCTCCTCTTATTTATCTTACACAAGTTGAAGAGTGCGTTGAGAACCTTCGGAAAAGAGAATATGATGGGAAGTCATCAGAATATTGTGACTGGACTAGGACAAAGAACAAGAAATTCAACCCCATTCAAAAAGTAAAAATAATTGGATAAAGAAACATAAAGAGAAACAATAGGATTGTTCTGATGATAATCTAAGCAGACTCCAAATCGAATTTGTGAGTAAATGCATCATTAGGCATAATGATCAAGTATAGGAAGGCCAACCTCATGATGTATTTGAGATACAAGAGGTCCATCTTTAAGTTCTAGATTTGGGATCAAATACTTAATTGCATCTGCTCGCTGGAGATTCTCTAAGCAGTTTGGATCAGTGGACAAATGATTAATACACTTAAGTATCTGAGAAAAAGATAATGAACAGTGAGTTTCAAATGATACAAGAATATTAAACAATCTGAACACAAAACATAAAGCTAAGATCTTTAGGTACCTTTAAAAGAATTGGCGGCTCTATGCGATTGAACATCTGGAAAAGGCGGTTGAGCAAGCTTTGGCTACACATATAGGACTTAACAGTTGTATCTGCTTGAGCAAACTCAAGAAGTAGGTCTGCCACCTTTTCAAGGTACTCCCTGGCAACATCTGCATTCATTGTTGACACCATGTTGGAGAGTAACCCTGATGATGTCGCACTTCCTGGTCTAGCATTTAGAACACCAGAGCCAGATAATACACCGGATGCTGTCTGAGAAGCTAAACCAGATGTGGAAGCCGCTCCTTCACTAAATCCTAGTTGTCCAACTTTCTTACTCACTGTTTTATGTGAAACTCTAGGTGCAGAATCAACAATTCCATTTTCTCTTCCACGGCCAGAGACTTCTGAAACCAAAAAGAAACACCCAGCCTTCAGTAAAAGTTTATTAAGTCACATTCAATCAAAATGCCGCAAGTATAACTTAACAGTAGAGTAAATTTTATTTTTTATGTTGACAAAGGAAGTGCGGCCTAATTATCATTTAAGCATACACCAATCTCGATAAGGATGTTACTGTGGGAAGATACTGCCAACAATTTACATGATTTAACATCTGACATAAAGCAACAAGCAGTAAGATCAATCAATCAAGAGTAATTTACCTGCGAATTCAGCCATCAAGAAATCTAGTTCACCATTGGTTTTCCTTTCATTAGCATGTAGCAGAGGCAGTATGCTTTCATGTCTCTCCAATCCTGGCAGGTGCCGCACATACTCCAATTGACCAGAGAAATTTCTAGAGGGGGGTTCTTTCTCCAATAAGCTAAGCAGAGGTCGAACTTGCTCTGTCTGAGTAGTTGTTGAAGCAGGAAATCCATTTGACATGCCTTCTATCAATTTGGGAGGTCTGTCCGTAGATGTCCTGTTCACAGAGTTACTTATCTTCTGTTGTCTGAGGTCCATCTCTGCTCTAGCAGGATCGAGTTTCCATCGATCCATGTTTTCTCTCTCTTTGGAGATAGTTGAAGAGTCCCTGGTGGCTATATTTGTAGCTTTTTCAAGGGATGTCAGATCGGCCAATTTAGAACCGACTGAAACATCCAATGCCCCACTGCTTGATTGAGGTCTGTCACTGTCAACAGCAAGATAACGTGCATCAGGCAGATTGGTATCTGACCTCTGCGAATGCGAAGTTGATGCCCGTGAGGTTTCTTGTGCTCCAGTTAGAAGTGGTGTCTCATTCTGAAGAAACAGAGGATGACTGGAATCCAATGGACCAGAACGTGGCCGCTGAGCTGAACCGTCTACTGAGAATCCCCCGACAGATATGGTTGCAAGTCGAGTTGCCTCATTTAAACTATAAAGTGTATTAATAAGCCTCAGCAATATCCCATTCTTAGCAGCTATACGACAAAAATCATTCCTTGGGGTTGATCGCTGAAGCTTAAAGACCTGCCACATGCCATCAATTGCTAGGTGAACCATTTCCCTGTGTAAGAAGAGGCTCATGAGCATTATTGAAGTACATATATTAAGGAAAAGACACTTGAGCATAGCACTTTAAACTTAATACTCCAGAATTGAAAGGGGTAGAAGAATGTAAAAGGGGATACTGCATCAAAAAGGTTGAAATGATAATTTAGTCAGCAGTGATATCAAATAATTTTCTCCACAAACCATTTCCCGGGGGTCTTTAAGAAAACAATTTCAGCTGGCATAAGGTATAATTCATATTGGCTTAGGCATGATGATATTATGAAAATATTTGCATGAAAACCCTCAGCCACAAACCTTACACATATATCTAACAGTTCAGAGGCATTGAAAGTAAAATTAGTAGGTGGCCAGAACTTCTTTGAAAGTTTAGGACTATTAAATATAAAATTATGAGTTTGACAAAAATAATTTCCAGAAAAGAGGTAGTTATCCCATTCATTTTTCCACAGGCGTAATTCAATCTAAATTTTTTATAATATAATGTTTGAAAATTTTGGGACTGGAAAAGGAAATTTAAAATCATCATTTCTCAGGAAAAAGAAAAGAAATATCACCAATTTGAGAGATGCAATTGCACATAATGTGGGATCTTATTCATAAAATCTACACCAAAACTACGAACTTTTCAAATTCTCACCATGAAGAGAGGATGTTTGACTGAAAACATTACAGCTTTTGAGATAGATGAAGAGAGTAACTAAAACTTCAAAAAGGATCATTAAACAAAGATATTCTAATCCGTCCAAAAAAAAAGATCATCTAAGCAAACTCTCATGAAAACTTCTAGTCAATCCAAAATCATAGTTCATAGACTTCCATCAACTAATTGCTTTGGTTTTCTTTTGCTTATTGTGGATGCTAAGATTATGTCAACCCAGACAGCAGAGCATTATTAGAACTTTTATGTAGTGTTTCACAGATTTTTTCCTACTCTGAAAATGTTATCACTTAGGTTTAGAGCTTTGAAAAATAATATATTCTCATCTGTCTTGCAAAATGCATATCAACTATAAATGCACCCAAACACACATGTACGAACCTGTACTTGGCGTAATCAGCCTCTAGAAAGCCCACCAAAACAGGGATTCCACGGCAAGCAATAAACATCTGCAATGTCAAGGAGCTATAAAGAAGGAACCAACATAGTCAGTGCAAAGCCCTTTTAAAAGTGATATTAAGCAATTAAAAATGAGAGAGGAGAGAACTAAACACCTTGACTGACAAAGCTGCTGCAGAAATGAAGCTGCTTCCATCCGAATTTCTCGTGGACGATCAGGCCCCGCAAAACTCATTACCAGAGGGATCTATAATATAACATGAATTGAATAAATTTGAATATATCCTACAATATAATCTCTCCCTTCTTCCCCTTGTCCCGTATCAGTAGAAAAGATCAATTCATGATGTGACAGAAACATGTGCAAATGAAAACTTTTATTACATGAACTACAACAACCAAAGGTTTTTGGGTTCTAAAAATCATAACGATGCCTCTCAAGAGATCTAATTATTTAGACTGTCCACCAACTCCTTAAATAATTACCTGTTAGTCAGAATTAGTTAGCTGATGAAAGTGAAACAACAGTCTGCTATCCATGAAGGGGAAAACACAAAACAAAACAGAACTCCTTGATAGTCTTATGCACCTAGTGTATGATTATGCAATTACAGTACAACTTATCCAATGTGCTATATGTTAACACACAAAACTAAATGACCATAGCACTTACCAAGCCCACAAGACAAGCATTCTCCTGGAAATCAGTGTTATCCTTTACAATCTGATTAATAAGTTGAAGCACAGAGCATATAACCTGAAATTGCAATAAATATTGACGTCTTCAGTTGGTATATATTGAACTAATAACCAAGCTGGAGACAAACTCTTTTACTCCTTGATCATATAAAAAATAATAAAAAGAGAAAGAAAGAAAGAAAGAAAAGAAAAGAACATGCTCTTTTTTACCCCTTTCCATCAAGGAAGGGGATTTTTCCTTTTCAGGTGGAGGGGAAAAGAGCCTCATAATGAACATACACGAGTTCTTGGGACATCAAGCAATTCCATAAGAGGCAGCAAACCATGCTGAGTAATAAAAACAATTTTCTGTTCAGGGCGCTGCTGGAAGATTGCTACGAGTTTCTGACAGGCAGTCACTATCGCATCCTCTGGTTCCTCAGGTCTTAGTGAGGCAACTAACCTGCTAAACTCAACCGCCTATACAGCCATAATAATAATAAAAAAATTAAAATAAAATTAAAATTAAAAATTAATTTAAAAAAAAAAAAAAGCTTTTCAAACCTTTCCACCAGAAACATCAATAATAGATGGAAGATTCGAAAAAAAAAAATCAACAGAAAAAAAAAATGTATAGAAAGAAAAAGAAAAATCAACAGAAAAAAAATTCAAAATTTACAGATGGACAGGACAAGGATCAGAAAAGTATTGGGAAGATATACAAATTCATTTCTTTTGTTACATAGATGACCATGTCTTCGTCTTTGTGATATCAGTCAGTTATAGGTCTAATGGAAAACAACTCCTAAAATTATCTCCTCTGTATTCACACGGCATAAGAGTATCTGCAATTGAGAATCTATAATAGGAAGGATGAGACAAATAAGCAACCTGATGAAGACTCAGTTTACTTGAGATGTGTACTATCCATGTGATGCAATAACAAAAGAGAAAAGGATCCACAGAAAGAGGTTGCCTTCTATAGTTTATAATTTTCTTAACAAAGATCTTAAGATTTGAACTTAGTAGATGAACTTTAGGAGACATGGATTAAATCCAATTTCAACAGATGGCTAGAATCAACCAGAATGAAATTTCAAAACGAACCAATTCAACCATCACTGAAGTATAAAAAGGACACGAACTAAAAAATTTAATATTTAGTATTTTGGATATGGAATATGACAATAGGTTTAGAGACAAACTTCAGACATGCAAAGGTTAATAATCATATATAGCAACTTAGAATGTTGAACTTAAATCCTATATTTGTCAGAAAACTTCAACTATCAATACAGATAAAGTTGCGAAAATCCTCACAAGTTGCTGCAAATCTTAAGCAGTATAAAAGTTACGAAAACATTTTAAAATTAGATTTCCAAACTATAGTCAGGATCCGAAATTATAATAGGTCAGGAAACCTCAATATATGCAGAAGTAGAGTGCTTTGCACATGCCAATGAGAAGTTATATTAAAGGTTCAAATACAGATAAAAGAAAACAAAGCCATTGTCGAAGGTAATGATATGTACCTGTAGGGGAAATAGATTCTCAGCAGGTAATTTATCTTCAAAAACCTGCCCGCAGGAATACCGTAATCCAGAAAAAATATCATTAGGATTATGTCTGACAGAAATACATAAGCGTAGTACTCAAAACATACCAAACCACCAAAGAGGAAATTAACGTACCAAACCATCCATGTCAATTACATCATCCTTCAATACACCCATCATTAGGCGAAGCAAGTTACCACCACCATTTGACTGCCCCATTTCCTCTTCCATCTGTTTCTTAGCAATTGTATCCCTTAACTTCTTAGCCAGGTCATTTTTTCCAGCATCAGGAACAATACCTTGGTTCACATTCGATGTAGATGCAGATGTTGAAGCATCAGCTGCTTTTTCCTCCAGGTTTTTATCCAAGGGACGAAATAAGTCATCTATGGAAGCATCTCCAGGAGGGTCACTAAATCTACTTAGCTCATTGCCAGTTGAGGCCACTGAACTTTTTGTAGCCTTCAAAAGTGGAAGTCAAATTGTAAGATCTCTCTTTTACTTTCATCAGGAAACCAATAAAGGTGAGAAAGATGGACAGTAAAACGATAACAAGCAGTGTGCATAAAACAGATAAAACATTTATAAAAGTAAATCATATAACTAATTAGTATCTCAAAGAATCCAGAAATTTGAGGACCACTAGTAAACATTCCTTTGAGATGTTTAAATTTTTTTAAAATAATAAAAATAGAAAGAAGAGAAACCAGGACACAAAAGAATGCCAAACATTACTTGAATAACTAATACTGGAAATCTGATCGGAACAAAAATTGCGAAAATAGGCGAAGATAACCCAGAATATACGAGCTGAGTGGATTTCAAGCAAAATAATATAAAATGAAGAAGATATTTCATCAAGATAACAGATTCATTATGCCATAGAAGCCAAGATCAGTTCTTTCAACCAATGCATGTACACAAGCACACAGCTAAGCATCCACATTGGGATATGAATGGAACTGTCAGAGAAATGCATCAGGCCAAAGTTTTGAAGGTAAATAAAATCTAAATCTTATAAATCCAACAAACGAGCTTCTCCAGAAGCTGACATCGCTTAACAAAATCTTACCTTTTGCTGAGCAGCATCCTGAGTTCTAGCTCCAAATCCAAAAGATTTACTCTCAAAATCAATTGAACCTCCTTTGCCTCCCTGTCTTTTATCCGCATGTTTCCTTTTTGATTCAGGAGATACAACATCACCATTCATCATAGCTTCATCCTGATGTGATATATCTTGAACATGAGGACCAAGGGCAGCCACTACGTTTTTAACAGATAATCTACCAGAGCTACTCTGTAATGATGATTTTTCATGAATGGCTAAGGTTGGAACTTGATCTGATAGTAGATCATTGTCTGCATTATCTATTCTTTCCTGAGGAAGATTATTATCTGCAGAATGATCATGATCAGACTTGCTTCTATCAGGAATGTCGGCTGATAATAGATCTTTCCTGGAGCTCTGACAATCAAAAATGATAATATTAGCATCCTCTTCATCATTGGATTGAAAAAACTAGTCACCAGTCTTCCAACAACTTAAAATACTTTTAATTATAAATTTCCTCTAATACATTATTAATCTTTTTTAGCTTTTGGCCTTAGGCTCCTTACAAAATGGTACAGGTTGAAAAAGTTCTCACTGTTTCAGATGCCTCTGCTTTCTCTACAGGAAGACTCTCCCCAGCACTCTGATTATCTCCGTTAGAGCTTTCTCCATCTGCCGCAGCATCTTCTGATATATTTCTGCCGAAGGAAAAGAAGAAATAAACATCAGCATAAGTCATCTTGAAATAACATAGGAGTAAATAGAACACAAATAATATAGTTAAATAGTATTTAGTTGTCAATCCTGCATAGCAGCAAAACAATTTTGCTGCAACTAGCTGAGATACAGAAATCTCATAACTCTCCAGCAAATGTGAAGATAGGTAGTATTGTTTCAAATAATTAAATAATATTAAAAGAGTTAGAATCTAAAATTTCCACTCTATATTTAAATTAGTTTAAAAAATATTTAAAAAAAAAAGATCTTTCTTCCATACCTTTCTCTTTTTCCTCCTTTTTGGACTCATTTTTGAAGTAAACGTATTATATCAAGGTTTCATCTTTAAAAAAGAATGTACTCAAAGTTTAACATAACTTTTAGTGTATATTATATGGAGAGAAAATGATCAAATATTAAAGATATAATAAGAGATTGAATGTATCATAAGAAAGAAATATAGGCAACTTTTACTATGGGTACCAAGTTCACAGTAGAAACATTTATATGCAAATATGACCTTATGATTAAAATGTCTATTCAACATTAGAGAACCAATTAAGTGATATCAAACTTATCAAGCTTAAATAGCCTAAAAACTTTCAAATTGTTTTAGCTTCTGAAATTCAAATTTTATTATCACATTCAGGCTTCCACAACAAAATATGGCAAATAAAGATATTACCTTAAAAGAGATTACTGGTTAATAAAGCAAAACATGATAAAATGGCTCAAAATAGCACATGTATCCATATATAAAATGTATATTAAAGTAGATGACCCAAAACAAAAGTGCAACGAGATAGCATTTGCATTATCAAAATTAAACGAAAGAATGTAAATATCTTGTAAAACAAAAATCCCAAGAAAATATAGTAGCTAAAATAATGTAGACAATTAATCAACACTGGTATTTTGGCCAGACTAATGATTTTCGGTGATGAATGGGACCACATGGCACATAAATTCATGAATGCTACCAAAATCCTAACAAGACAACTTTCAAACGCATTATAGTAAATATACCTAAGGGTTCCACTATGACGAAGAGAAGTCTGCAAAGCACGTCTGCAATTCTGTATCCAAGGATGAGAAAGCAGTGTTTTTGCATCAGGCCTTTGTCTGGCATCCTGAAAATTCAATGAAGCGTCATTTTAGAAAGTACCAAAATATCAATGACTTAAAAGGGGTGAAGTAAAGATTAGTGACAGTTTCGTACCGCCATTTAAACTTGGCAACTATCACCAATTTAACTCAAGTAGTTATCACTTAAACCAGCCTAAGATTTAAGGCCATAAATATTCTTATGGCCTCATTGCCATCAATTAGTTCATTAAATTATCATGATATTCTATTTTACTTCTATTCTTCTAATTTCCTTTGACCTCAGGGGTGGCTTCCGCCCAAAGACTTAATTCCTACAGGTATGTCAGATTTTCTACGACTTCGAGAGAGTTCTTTCTTTATTCTTTTTTTATTTCCTTCTTTTCCTTCTCTATTTATTTAATTTTTTGTTGTTTATATGAACATGAAACCAAAGAAAAGAGAGATTGAATAAAAGAATGAAAGGAGTCAGAGAGATTAATATCTGGTTGTCCTTTGGTCTTAATAGGTCAACATTACAAGATTGGTCTCATTCCCATCAATACATTTGGTTGTCCTTTGGTCTTAATAGGTCAACATTACAAGATTGGTCTCATTCCCATCAATACATTCTAATAACAAAGACTATTCTGTCTGTTCAAATCAAACACGACTCAAGATTAACAAAATTTTCATGAAATCAAGGAACAATAAAAATCAAGTTTTGGACTACATCTATCTTCCATCTTACCTTCTTAAAGCACTGGCGCAGAAAGTCAGTAATATCTGGAGACAGGCTATCAGGTATTGGTGGATGCTCATCCTGAAGGGGAAGATCAAAACAGAAAGAAAATGACATGCAAATTAAGACATCACAAAAATGCACTTCTTAAAAAGTATTCTTCAGCAGTAAGAATAATATGAGAAAATGAAATGAATTAATTGACAGCAGATAAAGAACAGAATGAAACACCGGAAACTCAGACAAGAATTTTACTATTATTCTAATGAACTGACTATAAGAATTCCCGCGTTGTGAGTCAAACCTGCACAATCCGAAAGAGAGCTGGCATAGGCTGCAAGTCATAGTATGGAGGCACACATGTAAGAAGTTCAATCACAGTGCAGCCAACACTCCAAATGTCCGAAGCAGCACAAACCCCTGACATTTCAATTACCTGAAATATAATTGAACCTCCAAGTAAGGCATCCAGTATAACTCAAATACCACACATAAAAACATGGTGTAAGAGTTTGACCATTAAAACCACACTCCAATCAATTAGTTGGAACCAAAGAAGTACCTCTGGAGCCATCCAATATGGTGTTCCAACAACTGAGTGTGTGTTAACATCAGCCTCGGTTAGTTTGGTTGCAACACCGAAGTCAGCAAGTTTTACAAGACCCTGAAATTAGAATTTAAGTCAAACATAAGTCCTAAGCACTTCCAGATCTCTACTGCCATGATCAATTTTGTGGCAAAAACGATAACTAAAAGTATCACCCCAATGAAATAGCAATACAACCATCCAAGTATAAGAGGAGAAATAAATTTTAGATTACCTCTTTAGTTGTCAAAATATTTGCACCCTTAATATCCCGATGGATAACACCCTGTTCATGTAGATAAACCAAGCCTTCCAAAACCTGTTTAACAAGTCATTAGCATAAGGAAGTGGTATTTTAATAGCAAAATGAAGCAACCAAAAGCAGAAATCAAACCTGAGCAATATAAACAGCCACCAATGATTCTGGAAAGGGCCCAAATTTATTTGGCTTGATAATGTTTGCTAGTGAACCATTTTCCACGTACCTATAAAAACATACCATAATAACTACAAGATTCTAACAGCTAAGTTTTCATAAAAATGCAATGACAGTGGGAAATTCCTTACTCAAGAATTATATGGAGGTGAGTCTTTGTCTTCGACGATCCAAGGTATTTGACTATATTTTTATGGTTCAAATTCTGAAAAGAAATTCAAACTTAATAAACATCAACAAAATTCTGTAACTATCGATACTCCGATCAGCAGTAGACAAGATGACCAGTAAACAAAAAATAAAGGAAAGGGGAAAACGAAAAGGGATTGATGGTTGTAACACAGACAACTGGCAGAACGACAATTTTAGTGCCTATACGGAGACCTCACATGCATTATTTATGCCAGGGAGAGTGCTAATGTAGCATTATGACAAAGGAAACAATCAGAAAGCAAATGAATAGGCAGGAAAAAATAAACAGTTATAGGAGGGAGTTACCTTCAACAAATCAATTTCTTGCTGCAATGTTAACCCATTCCACCAAACAAAGGAAACCAACAGAAAAAAGGTAACTAGTCAGCTAATGTAAAACAACAGAAACTGGCATAACATAAATGTAATGGCCAACATGGCCGAACCCTACCTACAAGGCCATCCTAGTAAAATATTATATATCAATTTAAACAAGAGCAAATTTAAGAACTCTTGAGCAAATGAAACATGTAAACATCGAACCATTATAATATTGAGATCCTCCTGTGCTATATTCTCCAACGATACTTGTTTAATTGCAACGAAGTCACCGTTCTCCAAATCCAAACCTTTGTAAACACGTCCATATGCACCTTTCCCGATTTCATCTCCAAGCATCTGCACAAACAAAGAAGACAAAAAAAAATTTCAAGTATCTTTCAATTTTCTTAGGTCTGCTCCAATTCCAAAAACAATTAGCAGTAATGGCTGAGGAAGAAACATGACATTCAAGTTTCAAGCAAAGTTTAGAAAACTAAAGGTAAAGGAAATTGGAAGTGTGTAATTCTTTCCATTATCCGTTATCCCTCCAATGTGTGATCAACTAACTGAAACTTAATTTCCATCACTTATCGAAGTAGAGAAAATCAAAATAATAATCAAAAAAATAAAACTGAAAACTCCAGTAAGATAATTTTGATTTCTCTTCCTTTATTTTCCAATAAAATGAAAATTGAGAGCAACATTTGAAGAACAAAACCTTCACATTTTGCTTCCAATTTCAAATATTTTTCGTTTCATTCCCTCAACTCTTAACGGAACAAACCGTTTATCAACAGCAAGAGAAAGAAACGCAAAATTGGAAAAGAAGAAGACAAAAAAAAAGTAGAAATTGCTGATAAAACAGATCGAATTATGGAAATTGACTTACGTATTTGTTGTCGAGAGTCTTGGATTTGTGGAAAGCGGACGTAGCAGCTTGGCGAGACATTGCTAAGTGTCTGTATTCTTGTGCCTTTTCTTCTTCTCCTTCTTATTCTTCTTCTTCCTCTACTTTGCTGTTCCCGGAAATGGTACACAAAAAGCAATCGCTGGATTGGCTCTTTAAAGAAACCCTAGAAGAAATGCTCCATCTTTTGAGGACAAAAATTTCGGTCAGAATCGCAGGAATCCAGCGAGGAGGCCAGAGCTCCCGCGAGGCAGAAAAATAAAAATAAAGAAGGAAGAAAGGAAAAAGGAAACAAAGAAAAAGAAGGAAAGAGAGAGGAGAGAGAAGGAAAGGAAAAAGAGAGGACCAATTGAGCGAGGCGAGTAGTATTATTCTTGAAGTGGTGTCGTATTGGAGGAAGAATAATAATAAGGAGGTTATGATTATTGATTATGCATTTATATTTGAATGATTATTAATGTAAAAATGTAAGAAAATAGTAATTAAATTTATATTTATTGATAAGGTAAGGAATTAAAAAGGATGGAGGGAATTAGGGGGAAAATGAAATCATCCAACTAATGACTAAACATGCAGCTTAGCGGGCACCAGCTCATTTCTACTTAGGTGTGATTGTGAATGAAGGTTTTTTCATTTCTGAGGAGAGAGAATCCTATATATTCCTATTTTCATCGCTTTCTGTCATTTTCTTGTTCTTGCTTAGATACAGTACAGAGTATATTAGAAGAGTCAAACCCGAATGTTTCCTTGTGTGTGGTTTGGGGATTAAATACAAATACTATATACGATATGATCTACAGAAACTGCTCTTTTCTTCCCTTGCAAGCTTTTCAGTATGGAGTAGTTACAAAAGGAGTAATTACATTGAATCAAAAGATTAATCCAAAGTCAAGCCACGGCGGATTTCAATTTGGCAAGTTATTTTAACATTTATTTTCTCCATTTATAAGATTCAAACTCGAAACCTTACTTGAAAGCATTGAACTTTTTCCACTCAATCCAATAAGTTTTAGTTTTATAAGTGAAATTTGAATATATACGTACAAGGTACATTTTCTTATTTATAAATGAAAATTGAAAAGTTCACACCTGCTTTGATAAGCTTATACATCAATATCAATACATCAAATACATCATCACAGTAATAGTAATGTAACTCGTTTACCTTTTAAAAGTTAATAATTTAAGGAATTATTTTCTTCATTAAATATGTTACTTTTATTAATTTTAAAATATAAATTACATTACTTACATGTTTTCTCTCATATATAACACCCTAACTCATGCACACCGACAAAGTTTAATGAAAGTGGAAAGTGAATGGAATTGTAACAGAAGACATATTCAAACTCTTATAATCCCTTATTGACTCGTTCATCCTGAATCTCAAAATCTATGCGCACCGGAAAAAAATTAATATAGATGGTAAAGTGATTAGACTTGTGATGGAAAGCACCACCCAAAATCGAATTTACTACAGTGAATAGTCCCTTATCGACTGGTTTATCTTGATTTTGGAGGGGAGATAACATTTCTCTATTTCAATTTCCAACAATTGAAAGAAAAGAAGAAAGAAAGAAAGAAATTAAATTTCACTCTCATGGTAATCATTTCTCGAGGATGGTATGATATTTCTCTGAGTTCTTTCTGATTTTGATGATACATCAAGTATTTATGATATTCCAAGTTGGTTAATCTTGTTCTTAGAGGAGAAACAAGAAAAAAGAAAGTATAGGGAGAGAAGGAAAAACAGCTAGATATATCTTCTTTATAACCAAACAGTATTGCCAATAATTACTCAAAATGTCATGTACATATATTGGAAACAAATAAAGTATCCAGTTTTCAATCCAAAACAAAACAAAAACGATCAAATCAACATCTTAATTCATATGTCAAATTTTAGGCTTAGCCATCAATCACCTTCTGGATGTCCACTTCCAATTTTCATACGAACAGTGAATCATGAATTTAACTCTCCTTCACTTTGTTCCCAATTTCTCCCCCATTTTAAGACAAGGTGGGGTAGAGTACTAGAGAGAGTAGAGACCTTCTATTTAGAAGAGTGAAGGCCTTACCCAGATACTACTATTTATAAAGTTCAAAAGGCTTTATTCTAGCACTAGCATGTTAAGAAAATTTTTGCCTTTCAGGCTTCTAGCCTGGAAAAGATCAATCTCGCACCAATAACGCCGGGAGATACTTTGGTTAATTCGAAAGTTCAAGACACTTCATAACACCATACAAGAATTTCAAGTTAGCAGAAAACTTTGAGCTACACAACAAGAAGTGACACGATTTTGATAATAATATGACTAGTATTGGAATTCTTGCTCGTTCAAATTGACAAAAAGATTATTATAGAAGGAAAAAAGGCCCAATTTAAGAAAAATGAATAAAACTTTATAATTTTAGATGCTAGCAACAATTGATATACATGGGGAGGGGTTACCAAGCCTGTGTGAGCCTAGGATACTTATTCTAAAGGATCTCCAACATCTTACACCGAGGGATCCTCCCCATCCATTAACACCTAAGTTACACGACGCTACATGTCGGCCTCGCAAATATTATGCCAGGGCCTTCTCTCTTCATCCGCGCAAACTGGATGAAAAAAGAGAGAATCTCCTGCCACAGTGCCATTGGACTGGTGGCTTTTTTCTTCCAATATGAAAAAAAATTAATCCTTAAACCTGCAAAAATTGTTTCAGAAACCAAAAGGTGACTTCCTTCTGCTTCCACCTTCTCCATACTGTTCGTTCCATTTTCTCAACTCATTCATGCTCGCAGCATCAAAAGCAACAGATGGGCCAACCTGTAAATAAGACTCATGCATCAACTTTATAATTCAGTTTTAAGAGAATAAAATAAGCTAAGAACGTTATTATACTACAAGAGACAGGACAACTGGAACTATCCAGTAGAATAAGGTTGGGTCTCATCAGACAGACAAGCAAGTCAAACTGCTGCTAGAGACACTACAAAAGGAATCAACTACAGAAATGATCCTTCAGCAGAGAAAAAAAAACAGAAAACAGAATTGACCGGAATAGACCCCATCAACTGGAAAAGAACATGCTTTACTCATGCACATTCCCAACTGGGAATGAAACTAAGCTCAAAGCATGAACCAGTAAAATTATTAATCTCCAGTGTAATGTAGACCTGTTGGCTACCGTGTTCAACTTGGGAAATTGTTTATGTTGTTCTTCCAGACAAGTAAGCTTTTGCGTTTCACATAAGGGAGCAGAATCAAAATAGATACATTAATACATTACCTTGGCTTTTGATTGAATAAAGTCATCTAAGTTAAGAGGCCTCAATACTGCATTTTTGCCACCCTGGAAAATCAAATGACAAAATATCAGCACAAGAGTTGGGGAATACAATTGTAGGTTCTACATACCACATACACAATTTGTTTTTACTTTTTTCACATTCATCGAATTTCCATGATTAAGGGTGATACCAGACTTACAAGGATCTCTCCTGAAACATGGTGAAGATATATAGCATGCAAAGTTTCGAGGAAAATGTCATACAAGTTGGTGAAAGGAAATGAAGGAGATGCATATGAAACATTAGAGGAAAGATTGAAAGGAAATGAAGTAGATGCATAAGAAAGATTAGATGAATGATTCAAATCAAGAGAAAAGCACAAGTAGAAAAATAAGACTATTAGCGTAAAACAGTAAAAGCAGCATGAATACATCATTCAAGTGTACAAGCAAGTACCGTCTTTTCTTCTTCTAGAAGTTCTTGTACAGGCCTGTATGCAGCAGCTATACACAGGTTCTGCAATTCAAGTTATAGAGAAATATGAGTTGGCTATTCAAAACTTCAACTAACACATTAAAATCAGTACTTCACCTTTAAATCACTGCCAGAATACCCCTCAGTTGCATTTGCAAGTTCGTCAAAAGAGAAATTAGTTTCTATATTCTCTTGTGCAAGAAATATTTTCAGTATCTTCATGCGATTTCCAGCATCTGGCAGGTCAACATATATCCTAATTGGCAACCCAACATACTACTGGTTATTACCATCAATTTTAAAAAAAGCAAGAGGAATTTGCCAACAAATCCTCCAGAGTATCAAATTTACCTTCTTGGTAAGCGGCGAATAACAGCATCATCAAGATCAAATGGCCTATTTGTGGCACCAAGGATGAGAATTCTTTGGCTATCTTTTGACCTTAGCCCATCCCAAGCTGCCATGAACTCATTTCTCATTCTCCTAGTTGCCTCATGCTCAAAAGCACCACCACGAGCACCCAACAAACTATCAACCTGTAATGCAAATTTCAATTCCCAAATGGTGATCCCAACAACCATGAATACAGATCAAAATCTAAGGAAAAGGAAGTAATATAAAACCACGCTATTGAGAGCCCTAAGATAGCATTCATGTGTATGCATCATAATGGGAAAATGCAAGTCGTTCATGTGAATTTGCGAAGTATTAAATAAACCATTAAATAAATAAAACATAACATAGTTTCAAGAAAATAAATTGACAAAGAGGTTTTTAACAAGAACTGTAATCTTCATGGAGTCATGAAGTGAGCCTCTTTCGATCAATGCCATCATACGACACCAGATTTCTTGGAAAATTTTTACACTAACATAAATTTGTTATGCCTAGTTTATCTTATATGATGGCATATGACGTGGTTTCTTTCTTCATTTTTTAATTTTTTGTCAATTATATTATATGAAAGAGGACTTGTAGCAATTCTGCCGTTTCTGAGAAGAAAGAACACAACTTTACTTTTGAAAAGGACAAATATACAGTATAGGAATAATAATCTACACTAGATTCAGATATCCAACCTTTTTGAGTCTATCCCAAAACAGTTGCAATGATAGTGTTCAGCACAGCTTACTGTGAAAGAAATTCTTGCAAAAGAAACTCACCTCGTCAACAAATATAATGACTGGGGCCAGCTTGCTAGCAAAAGAAAAGAGAGCCTTGGTAAGCTTTTCAGCATCTCCAAACCACTGCACAGAAGAAAAATCTAATATTACAATTTTAATTATTTTAATGGAAAACAGAAAGAAAAAATTCCACAATATTTTTTTTTCTGGTCTTCCATAGGTATTGTCATACTATAAACAGAAGCAACAGATAAACAATATTAAGTGTTTAAGCATAACAAATAAATTTTTTTAAAAAATTAAAAATAAGAAAAAAGAAATAAAAACACAATGAAGTCAAAGAATAAGAGTATGAGTGTCCGTAGACAAAACAAAGTACTATTAAATTTAATAATGTACATCCAGTTGCAAACCAAGAAGTTGGGTGATATTCTAATAATTTCATCCATTAGTTTTTGCCTTAAGGATATGACTTTGAAAATGAAATTTAATAGAAACAGGTGAAGTATCATGATGCAAAAAAAAGGTGTCATCTAACATGTCTACAAAGGAAACAGACAATAAAATCTGATTTACAACATTATTTTCCTGCATACTTTTGATGTAAGAGTTGAACCAGTAACGCTGATAAAGTTCGCTCCTGATTCTGTAGCCAGTGCCTTAGCAAGAAGGGTTTTCCCAGTTCCAGGAGGACCAAACAGCAATATTCCTTTGCAAGGCTGGAAAAAGCTTCAAACAGTCACATACACAGAACTTACCAAATATCCATTAGCATCCACAGAATGAAAAACGATCAAATACCCGCAACAAATTTCCATGAGTAAAAAGTTCTGGCCTCCTCATAGGAAGAATGACAAGTTCATTCAATGCTCTTTTAACATCTTCAAGAGCACCTATATCATCAAATTTGACACCGATTTCCCCAGGTGGTACAACTGCAGAAACAAAGTTGTTTTCAAATTCGTCCTTCGCAAGGTTCTGCAAAAGTTTCACATTTAAGTAAACTCAGTACTATGTCCCATTCAATTTTTAATATTTCTTTACAAAAACAGGAATGAAATACATGCCTTCAAGTTTTGTGCAGGCTTTCGCGATACTGTTTCCTGTTCTTTCAACCTCAAAACTGCAATTTCAAGGCTTCACATGAAAAGAGAACAGTAAAAATGAAGTGATCAAACCTTGATATTTTATTTCAGCCAAAAAAGAAACTTGATATTTTATGGATAGATAGGTAGCATACATAAAATGGTCACTCACATGCATTGCACATATTACAAAGTGCATAGAGACATACCTTTCGCGAGGCAGACACAATCTTCCTCCTTTTATTGAAGGGCGTGTGCAAGATGATAAGTAATGGTTTTTAGCCCAACCAACAACTTTCTCAGCTTCTGCCAACATAACCAAGAGGGAAATCAGTCAAAAACTGATTTAGCATATAAGAAAAATGAATCAATCTCAATTGTAATGGACAACACAAGTGATCAGCCAGTGATCCACCACACTTCAGCCCGGCTTGTGGACCAGCATATGTAATGGTGAGATGCGCAGCTCCTCAACTAACATGACCAAGGAAATAGTAGTTGATGGCATTTTTATTGTTGCAGCCACAGGAGAAAATTATGGAATACCAACAATGAGCATCACATCTCAATAATTAAAATGAAAATTGACTTGGTTTTTTTTTTTCTTTTGGCAGTATCACTTGGTTTTGGTGGTCAAAATTTACTTAGTTGTGCTACAGCAAGATAATATTTAGCTCAACCAGGTAACTTGCGATCAAAACATTCTTTCTCATATTAGAGTCGGGGAAAGAAAAGGAGAATATCACAAATAAAATTTATAATTATTCATTAAAGAAATATTTTCTGAAAAAGCATTCAATTCAGTCCTTACTCCGCTTTGTCAGTATCACACCGTCAGTATTTGCATGCAATAGGTCCAAACATGACAGGTCATTTTCTTCAAGAACCTGCAAGAACATCACTTCAGCGGTAAAATTCCAACTACAAACAAGATGTTTTAATGTAACTGAGCTCTCACATTGATTTGCAGTCCACAAAAGAAATTCAATTCAGTTATTCCATAAGTAAAATAGACCAGAAAAAATACAAAATAATCCAATTGAGACGGACTGCATACCTTATGTAATTCATTTACATTGCTTCGTGATATCACAATTCTCCGGTCCTCATCAAGTTGTTTATTAAATATTCTAAGGAGATCTTCTTCCTAGAAGAAGTAGTAAAACATTTAAGGAGACAGACACATTTGGATAATTAAGTGAATTCTAAAGTTTCTTCAATCTTAAGAAATTACCTTTGGAGGATGTATACACAAAACATTTGTGAAGAGCTTATATATTTCATCATCATCAGATCTCTTGGTTGCTTTAAGTCCCTCGGTGAGGCGCTTCAAAGGGAGAGGCTGAAAATACAAGGAACTTATGTTTAAATATTGAGGGATAGAGACATAGAACTTGTAATAATATTATAAGGTACTAAAGATACCACCACAAGGACAACAACAGAAGTACTTTACAAACTATATATATGGAAAGACAAACACAAGAAATTCATCTTTCACAATAACAGTCAACAATCAGTTGATTTTTCAATACATATCCCTATTCAAAGCAAAAGAAACATCTCAAATTGAAAAACATCATCCCTCAAGCTTTCAATGAACACCATCAGGGTGTAGACCTAGGGACTTTTAGCTCCCCATTCAAAGAGTTTAAAGAAAAAGGTGATGCTGAGCCTTGAATCACCAATAATTATATTTTGTAGCTAGAAACAAAGTTTTAAAAGTTTCGAGTTCATTGGTTGAGATTGATTCAATAGAGGAAGAATGATCCTAACCAAGGACCAGAAGAATGACAACATGTTAGAGGTTCAAACATACATCCCAAAACTTACTCAGGACTAAAGGACTTAATCAGGAAAGTTACCAACAGTTAATTAAATTGGGTAAATATCCAAATCAGGACTAAAAGTTTGGGAAAGTGCTCAGTTTGGGCCTAATTCTTTAGATTGAATTTACCTAGGCCTAAAAGTTTGAGTCGTCAACAAAATTAAGCCTATTTTGACAGAACCATTTGCTTGTCGTGCACGTACCGTTACCACGTCAAAAAAACCACGTAGTACTTAACGGCGCGTGTTCCATCAGAAAAAGGCCTAATTTGGTTGATGACCCAAGCTTTTAGGCCTAATTAGATTCAATCTAAAGAATTAGACCTAAATTGAGCACTTCCCCAAACTTTTAGTCCTGATTTGAATATTTTTTCCCAAATTAATTTTTTTAGAAACCCAACTAAGATGAACTACAGATCAATACTTGAATAGAAAGATGAATTCCATACCAAATGCATTATAATTAAGTTAGCAAGCATTACCAGTTTTGCAAGGCGTCCAAAATTTGGTAGTATCATCGTCTGTTGGAGATTGTAGTAGCCATTAGACAGAAAAGTGGAACTAGTTAACACTAATAACAGATGAATAAAAGATTTAAACAAACAAAAGCAACAACTTATGAATGGAGTGTGTTTTATGTGAGTGCATGTGTTCTTATGTTTGAACGTGTTAAAGTAAATGGCAGAATAAGGAGAGCTTCAAATATTCAACTTCAAAGCTTACAAATTTTTCTCTCTCCTTCGACCCCGTTTCAACTCTGTTCTGCCCACAAATCAGAACAACAGGACCTGATAATTTGTCAAACATTTCACCAACCATACGGACAAACTCCTTACGATTTGACTTGGGAACCGCCCTAGACAACCATTGCGAGGAATCTTTAAAATATACAATAAGAGGTTGCATTGAATCCAAAACCTGAAAATAGGGCAAAAGAAAACATCAATGACCAAGCAGTTCCAGGTTAAGACTCAATAAGTCAAGACACCCCTATACATGTAGACCAGCAGGCAGAAGAAGCTTCATATTGCAATGTAAATTATCTGGAAGGTAGAATCTATATTATGATTGCTTTCAGGAACCTGGATTTGGGTTTCAATTTTAATTCTTTAAATCTAAAATTTTGATGTGAAATTCATGAACTTTTCCTTTATCTGGAAGACTTAAGGATTCAAAATTGAAGACTTTAAACCTTGAGGAATTTTAAATCATATAATTTTAAAAAATTCAACAAAAATTCAGGTTTATAAAAAAATACTGCCACACAATATATTTTGAATAGTAAAATCCCAATGCCACTCTTGAAAGGAAAGAAAAAAAAAATTGAAGCAAAACGAAACAGACAAGTTAATGTTACAGTGCAGTTTTCTCTTTTCCTCGCTTGAATCATTCCTGTTATCAAATTCTACAGGAATATGCCAGTGAACTTTAGCAGAATAATATCTCTGAAACTTTACCTCACACAAAGCTTCCATGGCAACATAGCAGTCCTCTGCCTGGGAATCAGGATCAAGCTCAATGTCCTTAACTGTAGACAAGTTGTCAATTTGTTTAAATTTAGATGAACAGCACTTGCTATAAAAGCAGCAAGTCAGATTTGAGTACATAGGGCTATATGTAAGCATTAAAGCAAAAGAGATCCTTATAAACCAAACACAGTTCTGTAATAATATACTATGTTACTGAAATTAACATCTTTTTTTTTGGCCAGAAATTAACATCTCAAAAGCACAAAAAAAATTACTTCTACACAAAATACAGCACGGCATACAGAAGATCTCAAGCCTAGGCATGAAGACATTCCCATCACCAAAAAAGAAGTTTTAAAATAGGTTGTGTCATCTCAACCAATTTGTTTGACCATTCCCTAGGAAACCAAGGTCGATGAAAGGAAAAAAGAGATATAACCAAATATCATATTCCATCTTATGGAATGCTTTCCAACAGAGTAATTATTGATAAGAAAAGAAAATAATAACTCAGGCAACACATTATTGTAAGCTTTTATGTTAATGAACTGAAAAGGCTTCTTAAGTACTTTATGAAAAAGTTCTTAAGGAACAGAGTTTTGGTACCAGGAAAGACCGAGGCAAGAAGAGCATTACAAAAACTAGTACTAACAGAGCATAAAAAGTTTATTTAGATTGGAACCCAAAAAATACCATCCCAAACAAGGTAAGATGTGTACCATCTAACCAACAAACTGGTGGGTTTGCAGACTGCTCTGTGGATTTCTCATCCTTCTGTTCTTCTTTTGCTTTGTCATCGCTGCTACTATCCAAAATGACAGCAACAGAGTCGCCATTCACCTCATACACCACACCACGCTGTCCACTAGATAAGTGTCTGCAGACATCACAAGATCAATTTAAAACGCCCCAAGAATATCAGAACTAGGAGGTCTAAAAACAGCATATGTAACTTAAAATAAATTCCTCAATAGAGAAGTTCAAGCTTCATTGGAACCTCAACCAACAAGAATTGTCTTTAAAGAGAAGAAAAAGAAAAGAAAGGAGAAAATCCCGACTGTAAAGAACCATAAAGACATCGCAAATATTATAGGGATGATCCAATGCATGATAGCTAAGAGCATCCAGGGAACTATAAGTTGTAGATAATTTGCTACAAGGACCACTGTAGCTGAACAAAATGTTGATCATATCGAGATACTAATACAGGATACTGTCCAAATGATTTTGGATAATCTAAAACAAGGATGCACACATAATGCTGATCGTGTTAAGATATGAAAACCAGATATTCTACCATGCTAAACCATCAAAATGTCACCTTCTCAGATGAATATTATGATCAAATATACAATATGTTAGGTTATCCATTTCTCACTTGCATGATTGCCACACTCTCAAATCTACTGATTAGTATTATACGATTAATTTTCTAAACCTTGAAACAGTAATCCTGCCATTATAAGCCACAAGTGTCAAAAACGCAGATATTATCAGATTCTACTCCCGCCTCTGTAATTGCCCACCTGTCTACTCTTAGAATATCCAAAGCATTCAAGATTTATGCCAAAAAAAAATGTATCAATGTACTAAAAAGGCTAAAGTTTTTAAACTTGCAGGCATAGTTGGACCTGCAAGTAATGAAAAGAAATCACTTAACAAGCCTTCAAGAAGCAAAGAAAAAAAAAATTGAAAATATGTCAAAGAGGTAATCTGAAGCGAATAGTTTGTACCCATCCTAACTGACAAGAAATTCATGAGAAAAAGGATAACGATAAGACAAAACTTAAGCAGAAAATAAAAGAAGCTCTATGAAGTTTAAAGAAATAAAGTATGAAGATCAAATGCCAGCATAGTTTCCAACCACAATTACTACTCTACATAATTGGAAAAAAGGGTTCCACAAGAAGAAAATAAAAATGTAAAAATCAATTTCATTATTTCAAATAACTGAACCACGATCAAGTCAAAGGAAAGAATGACTTGAAGCTTTCTAAGTTTCTAATATAATAAAGACTTATATCTGGCTAGTTTAGAAAAATTATCTAGCCACCAAGAAAATTTCTCTGCATCATTCCCTCAGAGGAATAAAATTTGGCAGAAAAAAGTAACCAGAAGGACCAGCAATGGAAAACCATCACTACAAGAAGCATTTTCAAAAGCACCCCAAGAATAATAGGTTTAAGAGTTCTTCGTCTATACATCAGGACGACTTACCAACCCAGTAACCCACCTGCCTCGAATACTTGTATAAACCCTAGTTGGACCATCAGATGTTGGTATCTTCCCCAATATGATCCTGTGATGTATATATTTGTCAATATCATTGGAGGGGTGAAGTCAAAGTTCATGGAGAGGATGAATTTAAGGGAGGAAGTTTTTTGAGGGTAGACAGTAGCTATGACCCTCCTAGCAGCAATGTTGTTACCAATCATATATTCAACTACCTAGTGGCTAAATTTGATTTCAACAAACAGAAAGAGATACGATACACTAAAGTTTGAGCATTGATGGGCCCAAAATTCCAAGGCATCTAATGTGACTAGTCACTTAGGAATCTTAACAACAAATAGACAATGACTGTTCACTAATGCCTTTCATCATTTAAAGCCAATGACAAAAGTACTTAGGAAGATACTACAAAAAAGCAAAGATAAAAAGCAAACAACATGCAATCCATCTCCAACATGATGATCCTCAAAATGCATAACTATGGTCACTGCAATTCTTCTCCTTTAACAATGTTATTAGAAGTTACTGTAAGTTCTCATAATACTAATCAGAAACCGGCAAAGACATTCATCATTTTCAATTAAAAAAAAAGAATAATGATAACAGTTTAGAGAGAAGACAAAAAGCTGAATCCAAAGTAAATCAACATATAGAGGAAAATTTAGAAAACCAAGAGAATAGAGATGCAAATCAATCAATTCTAACCTTTTGCCATCTTTCTGCACATTAGATCCAACATACTTCACCCGGTCCCCTATAGAAGAATGATTAAATCAGTTAGAAGAATAAAAAGTATAAAAATGTCTACAGCTAAAACTGTATTAACTTAGTTATCAATATCACACATAAAACTGCAGAAGGACATTATGAGAATCAAACACCAAATAAGAAGCGCAGCCAAACTGAAGCCATCAGCTTGCTTCACTGCCTGACTGCCACAACCAAAAAAAAACAAAAGCAAAAGCCTTCTAAGATGGCTAATGCACCTTCAAAATAAAGTTGCCATCAATTTAAGTGTGCCCAAAAAAATTGCCATCAATTAGAACATTCTTTTCTTTTTGGGGATGATACAACATTAGTGACCTTCATTCTTCTTTGCTTCAAATTTTCTTAAAATGTGCCGGAAGGAAAAGGTTCAGAGCCCGTTTGGAAGTTTCTATAGAAAGTAAAAAGGTAGAAAGTTTTTCTATAGAAAGTTTAGGATTAGAAAATTTTTTCTTAAGAAAATACTTTAGCATGTTTGTTTAACCTCTAAAGTTTAAATTAAATTCCTAAGAAAGTAAAGTTAAATTTATTAAAATACCTTTGATGATTTTTTTAAATTTAAAAATAAGGTCCTTTTAAGTAATTTTGTCTTAAAATCACTTTCATGAGGAAAGTGAGAAAGTGTTTTAACACCTCCCTGGTGTTAAAGCACTTTCTCTCAATTTTGGAGAGAAAGTATTTGGGTCAGTTAAACTTTCTTATCCTAAACTTTCTCTAAAAAAAATAACCAAACATGCTAAAGTTATTTTCTACCCTATACTTTCTATAGGAAGTGATTAAATTACATCAAAACAAACGCGCTCTCAGTTTTCAGCACGGAGAGACGACTCCAACATATCAAGTGAATGAGCAAGATAGTCCCATACCAGAAAACAGAACAGTTGAAAACTTTTAGTAATTAACCAAAAGAAGATTCGAGTGAAATATCCTATCAGCTTTAACATATCAGTGGCATGAAGCTATTTTGTTCCTTTTTACCTCCTGAGTAAAGCACTAAATAAGAGGTGAAAACATTCGAGTGAATTATCCCATCAGCTTTAACATATCAGTGGCATGAAGCTATTTCGTTCTTTTTTACCTCCTGAGTAAAGTGCTAAGTAAGAGGTGAAAACCAGACCAGGGCATTCTACAAGTATATTCTACTTCTAGCAACAAGTTTCCTCAGTCACTGATATATAGTATCTACATAAAGACAGAAAAGATGGAGGAAAAGCTCATGTCTCAGATGTTCATGTTCCTATCTAACTTAAATATAAGATGAACAATGAGGGTAAATGATACTATCTATCAAGGAATAGACGTTTTGCAAACTCCTAAGATGTATATTTAACGAGCATGCTTGAATATGTAGCCAACTGAAATTAGTTACCTTTCTTTAGCTTGGCTTTATCAGCAGATTCATCAGCCTCAGACTTCGAGGATTCAGAACTCTCGGATTCTCCAGAAACCCTCTGCCAGAAAGGTAAGAACGTAATCAGAAGGGATTCAAACCCACTGTAAATAACAAGATTTAGAGAACCATTGCATAAAAAATGCACAAGAAATCAGGAATGCCATGAAAGACATGATAACAAACACCAAAAGATTTACGATTTAAGCTAACCTATCGAGGAATCAACAATACATAATCTACTGCTCATAAGCAAATCCATTTGGTGCTTACTACTAGTTCAAAGCTAAAAACGAAGCATGTCCTTGACTCCTTTCCAACCCATTGAAAAAGATTCTTACTTTTCTCTCCACTTTCTGAGATTCTTCTCATCGCGGGGACACATTGCTCCCCATTTTCACCAAGTATTATACTTTCATTCCATCACAGTAAGTTTCAGAAAGTACTTGTGTTTTTCAGCTCTACTTTTTCATTGCATGATTTTAAGGTCAGATCCAACCAAATTGAATCCAGCATCAAAAACACAATTCCACAAAAGATTTTCCTCAATTTTAACAAAACTTTATAGGATAACCTAGATCAATTCTGTCAGAAATTAAGAAAATAAGTTCACATTATTCCCTCATAAACCTAAGGCCTAGGTTTGTGGCTTTCCCAGCTCCCAATTGTTTGCAAATTAGAAGAGTGAACATAACATGTACGGCTAGATCAGAAGCCGATAAAGAAGGCCATCATTTGCCATGCCAAGAGGGATGAGAAAATCAACACAGAAAAGAAAAGGTAATGAATATAATACATTCTTCACCTTAAGGTATCATGAGATAAAACCACAAAAAATGGCCCCATAATCTATAAATGGCATGAAACACCCCAGCTTTAAACTTTTAAGCCCATTAGTCACTATGTTAAAATTTTCTTCGTAGGCACTAATGCACTATCCTACTTAGCATTTTTCTAAACGAAGCACGCCTTAAGAGTGTATAATAATATATGCGAATAATACTCTCATAGTCTCATAACATATCAAGCAATAATATACCTTTTCAAACTCTTCAAGGTTGCAGGGGATAAGTTTCTTAAGGGCAGCTTCAGCAGTTGCCGCAACTTCATCCAAATCACTGCAGTCTGTCCTTGTCTCATTGCTGCTTGTCCAGTCTTCTTCATTAGTCGCATCATTCTCATCCTCGATCTCCGACTCTGAAGTACACTCTGCTGCAGATTCCAGATTATCATCATCTGATTCAGACTCAGATGAGCAATCATCACCAAGATCCTAGAAGAAACAAAAAGATATAAGACCTAAAATTTGGAGAATAATAAGGAAGGAAAACAAAAGGTTGAGATCTGAGTCATCCAAATCTTACATATGGAGCAAGAACACTGCTATCAAGCACCAAAACAGGCACCTGTAGCTCTCGTGCCAGTGCCCGAACTACTCTCTCACGATAAAGTTCAGTGCCTATTGATGTCGAAATGAGAAAAATATAAATTTTGAAGTAAAAACAAAGGCTGAAAAGGGAGGAATACAACAATGAAGAAAACAAATATATCAGGTGCATACCTGGGACACTCTGAAGCAATATTCTCCCACTTGAAGATGACAATCGACCACCATAAGAACCAGTCAACTCATTATGTCTCAAATGGGAAGCAACGCATTCCACCAAAATATTTTTAGTATTCTCACTACAGAGAGAACAAAATTAAAAAAAAAAACATAATAATAAATTAATAACTCCATAGCAAATAATCTAATGATGAAAAAGAAAAGTAAGGAAAAAGCTATGAATAGTATTTACTTAATGTAATAAGGAAATGTTTCCCAAGAAACATGAATTTTCTCCCAAGGCACAACCCTGCGCAAGAACTCATTTTTAAACTTCTCGCGTCTGCTCAAAAATGGTGATTCCTTCTTCTTAATCTCTAAAAAGTGTTTTTCATTATCAAGCCATTCCTTTTGGTCCTGTTCCCCAAGCTGCGCATGTGCATCAGAAGGCTTCACATCTTCCCCAACCTTTTCTGTCTGAGTCTTTCCTTTATCAAAATTGGCACAATCATTTGCAGGCCTAGAATTATCCTCACTAGCATTTCTTCCATCACCTTTAGAACTATACAGACGCAACTGATGGTTACCTAAACATGGAGCAGACCTTCCATGCAAACCTGTATACGTAAATGCAGGAGCAATAGCTCGAGTGTAAAATGAATCCGGTCTAATCAAACTACCATCTGAACAACCAGTCCTAACTGCATTTGGGCAATTCAAAGACCGATAACAAGCATGATCCTGGAATTGTTGCCTTACTATATGTCTGTACTGCTGAAACACCAAACGGCTTCTACCCTTTATTCTCCTTGCATACATTGCAACCACCTGTTATCCTTACAACCTGTATTGCAAAGTACGATCCATGAGTTTATGTATTGCATTTAATGTATCAACTACAAAAGATAGATAAGAAGAGTGGCTGTCTCAATAGAAACACAATGTGTTCTATCTCCATTTTAGGTAACTGGAGTTCAATAATTTCGATGCCACCAATTGCTTTTTGTCCAAAACCAATGCAAGCTACTCATTTCCATAAGATTATGGTGGGAGAAAAAAATAGAAAGACGTTTTCCAAAAACATGCCCCCAAGTATTAACCAAATATCATGAAACTCTTAAGCTGTGGGAAAATGGGCATCTAAAACCGTCAGAGAAATGGGTTCCAACAGAAAATCAAGTTTCCCAATCCAAATCCTTATAAGACAGACAAGCTCAAAATGAGGTTGAAGGTTTCCTTCCCTCATCTCGTTCTATACTTTTCCCATAACCAAACGGATGAAGATGAGCAGAGGTCCTATATAAATAGTCTAATATACCAACTAAAAGGAAAACCAAATTTAATTTGAAATTGAAAATGACAAAAGAAATTGCAAATAAATAAACAACAAAACAAACCTGTTGATATTGTTACCAAAAAAGCTAAGCCTGTAGTTAATTTTGTTCAATGAACATGTTAGGGAGCAGCAAAGAGTCTATCTCAGAAAAGGAGAGAAGGAAGAGAGGGATTGGTAAAAACGGGAAAGCGAAGGAAAGTGCGAGAAGAGCGTTTTTCAGTAAGAGAGAAACGGGAGATAAGATCTGGTGAAGCGAGTGCAAGAAAAAAAAACTACAACTCAAAGTCGTATGATGATGTTATGTTTTGTGTTTTGCGAGGTTTGTGTTTGGGAGATCCAAAACCAAATGTAGGTTTCGGAATAAGTTTGATATTTTTTAGGTTTTGGAAATGATGGGCCTAAAACTTTTAGGCCTCTAACGTAAACCAACTTATCTCCTCCCGTGGACCACACACATGGTGAAATTTAAGGCCCAATATATATTCCCATTTTGGCCCATTTATTAGATTTATTTTACAATTTTCCTTTTTTGAGAAATATTTTACAAGTGTTTTAGTGAATACTATAGTTCTTAGCCTTAGGGGACTCCTTATGATTTAATTAATTATATTACTATATTTTTTTTAGATAAAAACAGCTCAATTCATTAAGGTAAAGAAATAGTACAATCAGTTTGTAAAGGATCATGTAACCAAAGAGGCATGTCCTCCACCCATACAATCTCTTCACCTAATGACAGACCATATTGAGCAAGCTCATGGGCAACTAAGTTGCAATTACGTGTTACATGTTGAAAGCAGCAAAATTGAAAAAATAAACTAAGCCCCTTTGCTTCCATAATGTAAGCTCCAATAGGCGAGAAGTCAGGCTCTGAAGAAGTGAGTTTTTGAACAATACTTAGAGCATCACCCTCCAAAACAACCTTCGAGAAACCCATCTCCCACGCCCAACTTAAAGCACGCACAACTGCATGGCTTTCTGCAACAAAAGCATCACTGACGTAATCAATCCTACCAGCGCAAGCTCCAAGTGGTAATCCTGAAGAATCTCGGGCTATAATCCCATAGCTCCCATATTTTCCAGCAACAGATACGGCACCATCGAAATTAATCTTGACAATATTCTCCAATGGAGGTTGCCATCTCCTATTAACTCGGACAGAGGGGATTTCAACACTAACCTGACATCGTGCAAACTCCTTAGCGTAGGAATAAGCAAAGGAGGCGGTGTTGAGGGGTCGGAAAGGTTTGTCTTCAAACACAGCCAAATTTCGAGCTCCCCATATTGCCCAAGCCACTACCAAGACAATATTAAACCAATCCGAATTTGAATCTAGATTCTCCTTCTCATGTACTGGATCATCTTCATGAGAAAACGACTCATCATTCAAATAGAAACTCCACCAAACTTCTGCAGCAAATGTACAAAATTTGGTGGCATTGAGGCAGGTTTCCGGTTCTTGTCGGCATAAAGGACACAACGGATCCACATCAAGTCCCCTTTTAGCAAGATTATCCATAACTGGTAAGGATTCATGGAAGATCCGCCAAGAAAAAACCCGCACTTTAGGTGGAACTGCTGCTCTCCAGATTTGTCTCAAAGCAGTTCTATCTGATTCAAGCTCTTCCTGATTCACATTCTCATCAATATCCAGCATATTACGGAAGACCCGATATCCACTTCTCGTAGAGTACTGGCCCTTATTATCAAAATGCCACACTAGTAAGTCACGTTGCAGTCTAGTACTAAGTGGGATATGAAAAATAGCTTCAGCATCCGAATGATCAAAAATGCTTGTAACAGCATTATAGTTCCATCCATCTCCCGCTTCATTCATTAATTCCGAGACAAGAAGATCATCAGCAACCATCCCTTACCCAGAATGTGGCACAAAATCTGTAAGCTTTGGAACCCATCTATCACATAGAGCATTCACACTACTTCCATCTCCGATTCTCCAACGAAGCCCATAAGCAAGCAGTTCTCTCCCTTTCGTGATGCTACGCCATGTAAATGAAGGTCTCCACCCAACTCTTGCTTCCATGAAGGTAGTTCTTGGATAGTATCTGGCTTTAAGTATCCGTGCAATCAAACTTTCAGAGTTATGTATAAGCCGCCATCCCTACTTGGTGAGTAGAGCTAGATTGAAAGATTCCATATCTCAAAACCCATGACCTCCAAAATATTTCGCCTTACACAGTTTCTCCTAAGCAATCCAGTACATAGTTCTCTTGTCCGATTATTGTCTCCACCAAAATATGCTCAACATGCTATCAATATCTTTGCATAAATTTTGAGGAAATGCAAAGACATTCATCGCATATGTGGGAATAGCCTGAAGAACAGATTTAATCATAATCTCCCAACCACCTTGTGATAGCCATCTTGTATTCCAGCTAGCAATTTTCTTTGCGATCCTCTCTTTGATCCAATTGAAAGTACTCTTTTTGTTTCGTCCAACAAAAGTAAGTAACCCCAAATATTTCTCAATAATGTTGTGTTCACCCACCTCAAGAATTGCTTTTACCTCATCACGATCTAATTGCTTCGTATTGCTGCTAAATAACACCACAGATTTCTCAAAGTTAACCTTTTGGCCTGAGCATTCCTCATAAATTTTCAAGTAATCTTTCACTTGCTTGCTTTTAGTGGTAATTGCTTTTCCAAAAAGCAAACTGTCATCAGCGAAAAACAAATGACTAACCCGAGGCCCATGTTGGCTAGCAGAAACACCACTAATCAATCCATCTTCCTTCCCTTTAGTCAAAAGAGCAGATAAGCCTTCAGTACACATCAAGAACAGGTACGGAGATAGGGGATCACCTTGTCGCAAACCTTTACCAGGCTGAAAACTATCAGTAACATCACCATTGACAATAACAGAAAAAGATACAGATCTAACACAACACACGATCATAGAAACCCAACGATCAGCAAAACCCATCTTCAACGTAATTGCTTCCAAGAAATCCCATTCTACTTCGTCATAAGCCTTGCTCATATCTAGCTTCAAGGCAAAAAAAAACCCTGCTTTGCTGCTTTCCTGTGCTTTAAGGCATGCAACAACTCAAAAGCCACAAGGATGTTATCAGTAATCAATCTCCCAGGCACAAAAGCACTATGGGATTCGCTTATACAAACAGGAAGAATAGATTTTAGCCTATTAACCAGAACTTTCGAAATTATCTTGTAAAGCACATTACAAAGGCTAATAGGTCTAAATTGGGTCATATTGGTAGGTTTGTCAACTTTGGGAATCAACACGATATGTGTTTTATTAACAGAAGATAAGTCTAAATTACCATGAAAAAAATCTAAGCAAAAACTAGTAACCTCACTACCAACAATAAGCCAAAATTTTTGAAAGAAAAAAGCAGGCATACCATCGGGACTAGGAGCTTTTGTGGGATGCATTTGTTTGAGGGCAATAAGAATCTCCTCGGCAGAGAACTCTGAAAGAAGATGCTCATTCATCTCTGCTGTAATTGATGGTTGGACAATATTCAGGATTTCATCATAGCGTTTTGGCCCATTCGAGGTAAAGAGTTTTGTAAAATATTTAGAAGCAATTTCATGTATTTCAATTGGATCATCAGACATCCTACCATCCTCGCCTTCTAATTCTCCAATAAAATTTTTCTTCTTACGTTTGGAGGCTTGGGTATGGAAATAAGTAGTATTCCTATCTCCATCCTTTAACCAATTCACCCTAGACCTCTGCATCCAGAACGCTTCTTCCTCTTCCAATAATTTATTAAGCTCATCTCGCACCTCATTCTCCTTCCCTAAAAGTTCGTCACTTCCATCCCCACCATCAAATTGTTTAAGAGCCAAAGTAAGCTCGTCAATTTTGTTTCGCAACACCGAAAACTTCTTAATATAATTACCATGCAAAGAGCTTCTTAAAAATTCAATTCTCTCTAAAAGATCCATACCGTTTGAAAACTCCTACTTTTCAACAACCAAATCTTTGCAATCGGATTCTTTGCACCATTCCGTTTCAAAGTACTGCCTTTTACACCGCTTGGGTGATCGTTTCTTCCTCTTGCTTACAATCTCAGTTCTCACCAATATAGGGGAATGATCAGAGACGCTAGATACCAAATGAACAAGTCGAGCTGTAGGGAACCGAGACAACCAATCCATAGAAGCCACACCACGGTCTAGTCGTTCTCTAACCACCTCTCCACCCCTGACTCGTTTTTTCTAAGTAAAATTTTGCCCATAGAAGCCAATATCCTGCAAACCACAATCGCTTAGAGCATCACGAAAGTCCATCATTTGGCTCTCAGGCCTTAAATTGCCCCCATCCTTCTCCAATTGCCACAATATTTGATTAAAATCCCCGAAGCAAAGCCAACACTTTTATGGATTCTCTGCAAGTTGACGCAAAAGATTCCAAGTTCTATGTCTCTGACTAGTGTCAGGTTCTCCATATATACCCGTTAACCTCCACTTTGCAGCACCGTTCTTCTCATCAACTAGCATTTCAATATGGTTTTGCGAAAAATTGACAAGTTGTAGATCCATTGTATCATCCCACATCATCGCCAATCCACCACTTCTACCATTAGCATCAACACCAAAACAAGCTGACATACTACATCTACGACTAATATTATCTAATTTGTAACATGGGAGCTTAGTTTCCATTAGAAAGGTCACAATCGGCTTCTCTCTTCGAACTAGCTCACAAAGAGCTCTAACTGCACGTGGGTTCCCAAGCCCATGGCAGTTCCAAGAAACACCTATCATGGTTGTCGGTGGGGCTGACCAGCAGCCTCCACCGTTTCAGAATTTGTTCGAACCTCAGAAGTGACTTCATCCCCCTTTGCACCACTAACACCAGCTTCAACATCCATTAAACTATAATGAATAGCATCACTCAATTTATTAGCAAGAGAAACAATTGATCCAACACCAACCTTATTATCACGAGCTAGCCTTTTCCATGAATTCTTATTTTTTGATTTTGTAACCCCCATGCTCCCTCGTGTAGCAGCTGAATCTATACTCTTCCCTATTGTTCCCATCACAACTACACCCAAATGAGGAGAATTATTAACCAGCACCAGTGAAGCCTCTAAATTCTCACCAAGCCCAGTTTTCTGCTTTGATGTCGTTGGCCCAATTTGAACCATTCCATCTTCAACACCTCTCTTCAAATTTTTACTATTTCCAATGATGCTACTTGATGTCTCACAGCCCATAACTTCCTTATTTCCATTTTTTCCTAGGCCCAATTGAACTCCCTTACAGCCCGTCTCATTGGTTCTCCTATTAATAACAACACGCCTAGGTTTATACCCTGTACCATCCGATTTGGCAACAGTTGACCCTAAGCCTTTATCCTCCAACGACATGTGTTTAATGGCATCCAAATCAGCAACAGATTTTTTGGGATCAGAATCAATCACAACATTTGCACTACACGCTGTTTCCTTAACTATCTCTTCTTCAGATTCACTAGAGTTTCCCCCAATGTCTCCACGATTTCCTCCACCATTTCCGGTTATCATCAATTTCTTACCCTGAATAGCACTACTGCCAACACCGGATTCCGCCGGTAACCTCCAGTCTCCATTGTCATCGGAACCCTCTGGAAATAACTCTCTTCGACAGCCATGTTTCCGATCAAAATTCACTGCATATTCCCACCTAATCAGAGCCGATTCCAACAATGGTGCCTCTCGTAATCCCGCCCCAGTTAAACGACGCTCCAAAGGAGAAGCTCGGAGCCAATCGCCCCATTGCTGCACCACCTCTGCACCATCTTCTGAATCCCCTTTAGCGCAATCAATGGCACAATGGCCCAACAGGCCACAAGTAAAACAGAACTCAGGCAAGCGCTCATATTTTAGACATCTTCGAGCGCCATTGGAATTACCGATCAAGATGGTTCTCCTGAGTGACTTCGTAATATCTATCTCCACACGCACTCGAAGAAAACGCGACCATCCTTCCATATCTAAAGAAGGATCAACAGCAATTAGCTTTCCACACTTGCGGCCAAGCTTCTCTGCCATCTCCAAACTTCTTTTTCCAAGAGGAAGATCATAAAAACGTATCCAGAACATGGATCGATTAAAGCAATACTCCTCGGGCTTTAGATTCCCATCATAGGTTGCAAACAAAAGGAGATGTTTGTCAAAAGACCATGGGGCTCCTTTGACAACCCTATCCCGATCAGCACCCGATGCAAACTTAAAAAGGAAAAGGTTATCTTCCAAAGCAATGATAGAAAATTTCTTATACAGCTTCCAAACCTGTTTCAAGGTTCGTATCATCGCTTGTTGATTAAACGGCCTCTTTGTCATCAGTTTACCCACCATCCAAAACGCTTCTGTTGGATCCTTTTCCAAAGGATCCGAATCATCATCACTCACATAATCTTCTTCCTCGATAGTCAAAGCCAGCCGGCCATACATTTGGGAAAGCTCTTCCGACATCTCTCACCAGCCAAACCCCCGCAACAGTGTTGGAAGAAAATCAAATAATACAACTCGAAACACAGGAAACCAAAACTCTTACCTCGACCTGAACCAAAGCACTAGAGAAATAAACTTAGAACTTGCCCACAGCAAGACTTAGAAACACTCCCACAGAGCCTCGCTCCAGAGAGACTTTTAGACCAACCTTATTTATTAATTATATTACTATATATTTTATTACATACAGTAATTGGTAGTTAGTGTGATGATTTTAATAAATTGAGATTTTGAGGGGGGGAGGGGGGGGGATATTTACTTTGATAAATGTACATGTTAATTACAAAATATTCTTCTTATTTTCTTATATCATATAATAACTTGTCGAACCAAATTTGTATACAAACTACAGTTAGTAATGTGATGGCAATTAATTAGAAGTTACTCATATTAAGGGAGCAAAGAGTCTTTTTCATTATAGTTCAAAGACATTATAACAGAGGCCGATCGTCCAATATGTTGAAAAGAGCAACAATTAAACAAAGTCATCAAATTTACTTGGTATCTTCAAGAAAAGCACCAATTGGAGAGAAATCATCATTTGGACAATTTATCTACTGGATAATACTTAGAACATCACCTTCAAAGATGATATCGGTAAATCCCATTTCCTTTCGCCAAGAGAGGGCTGGATAAATAAGTGAAATGCACTTTTTTTTTTACCCCCATCAAAACTTTACACGTTTCATAAAAGTAAATTTTACTGGTAAGTCTTAATTTTTTTTTTAACAGGTAAGTCATGAAATTAAGACATTTACTAAAATCGACTAATCGTAGTTACACCACCTCAAGTGAGTAAGGTGGCTGTAAATTTTTGGTGAGGCTATATTATTATAACATTACTCCTAGTTGGTTGATGGGAATGTTACATTCCCATTGGAACGTTGGTATAGGAATATTTTTTACCTACGTAGATGGGAATGTCATACCCATTCATATAGGTGGTAATGTTATATTCCCATACCCTTTTTCAAATGTCAATTTTCACACACCTATTAGTATGGGAATATATCATACCCACTACATACCTAGTAATGTTACATTCTCTGACCAAACAAGATTTAAGAAACATTACTTGTAATAAAACATGACTAGTCTTAAACCATTACTAGTCATATGATATGTCTGACCAAATGCAATCCTACTACTACATCAGTAAAGTCTTTCCAAAAAAAAAAAAGTAATACCGTAAAACAATAAAATTTTACAGATTTTATTTCACATCACTTTTGGAAGTGACACTCTAAGTACAGCCTCTAATCAGATTTTTATACGGATATATATATCTGGCTGGTTTTGCTTTGCTTGTTATGATCTCACTTGCAAGTTGCAACCACAGGAATTATCGTCCAACTCCAGGAGGAGGCTGGCCTAACAATTTTGATGCCATAATTGATACACTCTATTTAATAGCACAATCAAAAGCCCATAAGAGAAATCAACTATCTTATTATTTGAACAAGCCATAAGTTCATTTGTTCCAACAATAAGCAAAAGCAAACTACTACTACTAACTACTAGAACGAAAATAACATATATAGTTTCAACGGCAATTCAGCAAATCAAAGCAATAAACACAACTTCACCCTCAAACAACATGAGAGGGTTTATTGTATGAACTCAATTAGATCTGGATGTTGCTTTTGCCTCCTCTCATCCTCTGCAAACCTCCAATATCTACCCTTCAAGGCTTCCACAGAATGGTGGTTTCAGCAATCATTGATGTCACCACGTAGGGATCCATGTTGGATGCTGGCCTTCTGTCTTCGAAGTAGCCTGTAAATAACATACAAGACCAGAAATGTTAAAGGCGATGAATTCAAGAATCAAGTGAGAGATGAGATATCACAAGAACATGACAGAAGGTTTACCTTTTCCTTCTTTCTCAGTGTCGCGTCCAACACGGATGGACGCTCCCCTGTTTGCCACACCCTGGAATTCGGGCATTGCAAGCAACATTGTTTTAGTGATCAGTAGATATTGGCCAAAAAAAGGCTAGTAATCAGAAATGGAGATATCAATTGGAAACTAACAAGAGGATCAGTGCATTATGAGCTAATATGATGCTAACTTACCCAAGAGAATGTATTGATATCTGCCGTCTCATGACGACCTGTTAGACGCCTCTCGTTACCCTCTCCATAAGCAGCAATGTGTTCCTTGTGGCGCTTGCCCAAGTTCTCAATGGCCTTTTTGATCACATTGATGCCACCATCATTTCTCATGGACTTGGTACTGAGAAAATTATATTTTCAAATAATTTAAGCTTTTCTTTGTCAAAGAAATATGCATAAAAAGAGTAGAGCATATTGGTTTTAGTATCCACCTGTAATTGGTGTGGGCGCCTGCGCCATTCCAGTCACCCTGATTGTAGATAAGAAATGCAATGAGGAAAATAGAATAAGGGATGCATTAATTAGAAGAAAAGTGGAGTCAAATTCAGAGGAAAAAAAATAACAGATCGTAGCACTAAAACAAACCTGAATTGGTTTGGGGTCAAAGGTGAGTACCACTCCAGCAATTTCAGTGATTCGCTGTATAAACAAGTCAAGGTAAGTTGAAATACATTCTTTAAAAGGAAAATTCACTTAATAAGGTAAGATACACGAATATATGTATCATACCTCAAGAATGTAACGAGCCATCCATATTTGGTCACCTGCAGCAATTCCAACAGTTGGTCCAACTTGGAATTCCCACTGTTTACACAAAGTGAAAGACCAGATAAACCATTGGTAACCAGATATTACTTCAGAGAAAATAAAGCAACTCAATCAAAAGGAAAAAGAGAATGCCTAACAAAGAACAAAAACGCACCTGACCAGGCATAACCTCCCCATTGATTCCACTGATGTTAATGCCAGCATAGAGACATGCCTTGTAATGAGCATCCACGATGTCACGGCCAAAGGACTTGTCAGCCCCTACTCCACAGTAGTAAGGGCCCTGTACGGATACACAAAAACTTGGTTTAGATGATAGTGTTCAATGAATCAAAAGCAAAAGCTTAGTTAAGTGCAGTGTGATTTTCTGTACCTGTGGTCCGGGGAACCCTCCAACAGGCCACCCCAGAGGCCACTTAACGTCCTTCTGGAGGAGAGTGTATTCTTGCTCAATTCCATACCTGATTTCAAAAGGTACCGATTAAATAGAGTGGGAAGCTAAGGCACTTAAACATGATATTGGAATAAGGAGTGAATAGATTGTACAACTTCTATCTATATATTATTCTACCTTATAGCAAAAATATAATACAGAATATAAACCAGTTGAAACTTGAAACCATTCACGCAAAATAAAATGAGTTTTCAAAATCCTAAAGATTAATCATGTAAGTATATTAAGTGAACAAAAAAAAAGACAAGGAAGAATAAGAAGAAAAAGGCTTCAAATTTCAATGATGTAAGAACACTATTCTTGTATATTACTACAAAAGAGTAATAATTGAATAATTGATAATTTAGCTTATCTTAATTTATTCTTAGTCAATTAAAAAAATAAAAAAACAACAATGTACGGAATGAGACAAACCAAGAACAGCCAAAGTAGTCTATAGAGTATAGACAATAAATTTATGTTAGCTAATTTGATTTTATATTTTTTTATCATTTATTAGTATTTATTAACGATATATATAGGAATAAAAGTCTTCATCAATTTTTTCTTAATTTTTTTGATTTAAAATTAACCAAAGTCTTTTATTTTTGAAAAATTAAACGTCGAATCTAATAAGGTCATTGTTGCGTCATCCTTATGTATTTGGAGGAAAAAAAGGAAGAAGAAGAAGACTTATTATTATATTTTTTATTTTATATGATAATGTCGTATATTTTATTATTGTAGATGTAGATGAATAAGAAACAAGAATTTCTTATATTACTTTTTATATGAATAAGTCAAACAAGAAGCAGTATACTATTAACGTATATATTGCTTATATGTCCTTTATATATATTTAAAATTAATATTCATCCTATCTCAAAAAAAAAAAATTATATTCACCCAACAACCCAAAGTAGCGTAGTTGAGTTAGCTGATTTGGATCATGGACTTCATAATTAACACAGCTAAAAGTACCGAACGCGAATGTTAGGTATAAGATAGAGATCTTTGATTAGGTAAGCTCATCTATAATAATATTTCATAAATATAAATAGTAGTATTATTAATCTGGACCATAGTAGAGTAATAAAGACTAAAGCTAAAAATATATTAACGTTCAGGAAAAATAAAATATAATCAAGGTCAAAAGTTTCTACTAAAAGTGAAGGGCCCAATTCGTCCAAGGTTGACCAAAAAAGAGCCACCAGTTGGAATTTTAGGTGGAAAATTTAGATCAGTAGATAATGGATGGCTGCCTCAGCATGCTTTCGTTAAATCAAGTTTTTGATTTCATTGCTCTAGAAAGAGGGGGAAAAAGAACCATAAAAGATAAGTACAGCAAAAGTGAGAAATATCCCAGGTGTTTATTCTTATTCTTAATATATGTTATTGTTCATATTATTAACTTTGAAACATTAGCTGGATTTTCCTAATAAGTTAAAATGCCACGCGAAGTTAACAAAGAATCCTTGTAATAAAATGAATTAAAACTCGAAAGTGATGGAAACGTTAAGGCATATAATTGCCAAAAAAGAAACAAGGCGAGATTGAAAATAATTGACAGGCACTGCTTGGACAAAGACCTTCAAACAAACACCTTGCAAATCACCAATATAATAATTTCTCAAAAAAAAAAAATCATAGGTTTAACTTTTTTGGTAATAAATAATGGTATACAACATAGATCTGATTTGCTCTTAATTTATTTCCATAAATTTATCAAACAAACAAAATTCTTTTAAAAGAAACGACTGGCTCTATCATCTAATGTCATTTTGCTTTATAAAAAATTAGGTGAGGTGACCATTTTTAGCATTCTTTCATTGACAAAGTCTAATGAAGCTTATCTAAAAGGGACACTTATCTAATTGGACATTTGGAATTTTGGGGACTTTGGGGGACACACAAGCAAAGAGACGTTTAACCCAATGACAATATGAAATGGTATCATACTAACATTAAGAAACAGCCATATATTTAACATATTTAATTCTGGACTTCCGTTTAGTATTTGGCGTTAGCTTTGTTCTTGAAATTCAAATTATATAGTTATTATAGAATATAAAAAAAATACAGAGGCATCTTCCGACCCCATTTTGTCTTCAATAATTTTGTAGAATACCCAAAAAACAAAAGGTTTTAAAAAATTAAAGCATTTTATATTTTTAGTATAGTATAGTAATTTTGTAATTATTATTATTATAATATTAATTATTACTACTAATATTATGGTGACAAGTTAAAAAAGTTATAAAACTACAATTGGTCAAGAGCCAAGAATTAAAGGAAGCAAAGGAAATCAGCATTTTCTAAATTGAAAGACTTTTTTTTGTGGAACTTTGAGCGAAGCCACCAACCATTCCCTCGTATGTAAATTGGTGAAGAAAATGATGGGTACTGGTACCATACCCCCAACCATGAGACCACCACCTACCTAACGCCGACTGACCTTTAGTTGATATACTTAGGTGCTCTTATTCACTTTCGGGGACCCATTTCTCCCCTTTCATTTTATATATATATTAAGACAAACAAGATTCCCAGTTTCTATTTGGAATATTGGACTGCTTTTCCTTGACTTTATGTTCCACTTCTTAAAATACAAAAAGCATAAGAAAAAAAAGGGGAAAAAGTATATATAAAAAATTTACCATGGCACCTCTGCAGCCACCTCAGGGTGGCTAAAGATCTTAGCGGCATTGAATCGATTGTTGCCGGGGATGGGTTCGCCGGCTGGCGTGTAAGCGTCGCACATGACCTGTTATAATAATAATTCATCATCATCGAAAGGACACAATTAACCCTCTTGACTTTTTTACACAATTGAAAAAACTGTAGCAAAAAATATCTCTCTCCGTAGCTCAATTATTTTTTGATATGGAAATTAAATGATTGGTTTACAAAAAGTCCAAACCTAAAATCACGGGATTAATTAAGTTAAAAAAAAAAAGGAAGAAATGAAGTAGCGTGAATGGATTAATTACCAAGATGTTGTTTCCCCTTCTAAATGGATCCTTGAATATCGCTTGAGGACTGATCAAGTCAAAGTTAGAGAGATATACATAAGAATTTAAAACAATTAAACAAATTGCAAAAAAATATATATAAGAAAGAATTTTTTTAAAAAAAAAGATTCTTAAACTTGACAGGGAATCTTAATCTTATTATATGCATCAAAAACAAATCCCGAATATACAATTATACTTTTTCCGATCAAGATCAAGTAAAAACGTACTAAAGAATCACTTCACTGTCGTCTCCGGGGGCTTGGTTGGTGCTGGAACCGTCGTAGTTCCATTTAGGGAGTTTGGCAGGGTCGGAAACTGGTGCAGACAAAGTCTGCAAAAAACAATTTAGAAAAACAATTCAACTAAAGAAGAAAAAACAGATCACCATTTTTTGAACGAATAAAAAATGTTTTGAACATGAAAACTGACCCTTGCTTTGCTCCTCAAGTCCAAACCAGAACCGCCGATCCTGAAAATAGAAGAATCAAGAAAGTTCAGATATAGAAATTACTCTAATAAAGACATGAGCATAAAGGACGATTGAGAGAAACGGAGAGAGAGGGCCGACCAGACATATTCGGCGATGATCTTTTCAGTGGTTTCAGTGAGGTTAAGGTTGATGAGATCAGTGAGAAGAGACATGGCTGCTGTTGCTGCTTCGACAGTAAAGGAGACAGAGAGAAGTTAGGATGGAGAGGGGTGAGCAGAATGGACTTTGGTTGGTGATTTAAATAGGGAAACTGGACAAGTACTTTTTTTTTTCTTTTAAGTTATCACTCACCTAATGTTTTATTCACCCACAAAAATTAATTAAAATAAAATGATGTATGAAATGGAAAGTTCCAAGAAAGTATAAGCATTTTTTTAAAAAAAAAAATTTGGAGAGAAAATTAAGGGAACTTTTTTAGGCTACGGAATCTTCAAGGGTAATGAGAGAATCAAGGTGATTGCCAGTTGTGCAAGTGCAACCAATGTTATGGCATTGTTAATGTAATTTTCTTCGGTTTCAATTAGTTTTCTTTTCTGGCCAAAAAAAAAAGTTTTCTTCCCTTTTATTTACTTTTTTTTTTAAATCTAAAATACACAAATCACAAGTGCAGGAGAAATTATTAGGTGGGACGGACCCACCACATTATCTATGGGACCAACCTATGATACGAAGACAATTCATCAATTTTCTAAAACTCTATCCCAATAAAATCTCAAATTTGGGGACTTATCCTTTATATAGGGTTTGTTTTAAAAGGGGACTAAACCTTGGGTTAAAATCATGTCTTAATTTAAGGAGTTAATTTGACATGGCAAAATTCTATTGGTTAGTCCCATGAATGACATGATGAATCCGTCCCAACTAATAATTTCTCCGGCTGCGGTTAGCAATTACAGTTGGAGGCCGTACGACACCAATCAAATCCTCTTTGTATCAAAATGATCCAATCTATCAAGAGAAATATCTAAGACAGTGATCTCCATTTTTCATTGGGCTTATTTCCATAATGGTTGGAAGACTTTGAAAATTAAATCCCTTCCATTAGATGTCTTTAGTCAATATTTTGGATTTTTTTTTTGCCAGAAAGTTTTTGGCAATTGGCACAACAAGAAAAATGGGAGAAGAAAAACTGAAAAAGTCTTTAGTCTTCGTTTTTTTTTTTTTTTTTTAGCTCAAGTCCTTAGTCAATATATTGAATAATTGATGTAACAAAGAAAATTCTAATATACCATAAATATGAAAGATTTGGAGCCATTACAATTTTTCTTCGGTTCTTATGTCTTTTCCTTTTTAACCCAATCTTTAGTTCATATGTCTAACTTGATTTTTATTTACGAATTTTCTATCATCCATTGGTGATATTAGATCTTGATTTTTGACTAATTCGAAATCTAGACGAGTAGAACACTAGATAAAGGAAAGTTCTCTTTAAACGTTTATTTTCTTAATTCATAAAGTTTAAATTTGTAACTTTACTTGAGAGACGACATTAAACTCCTTTTAATATATACTAAAGTTTATATATTTCACTAACGTTTAATTATCTAGTTGACCCAAAATTCTTTAAAATAATTCCGTTTTGGTATTGTGCGTAACCGAATTTTAAATAAGTTCACAAATTTTTTAAAATGCACCGCCAATTTTAATATTTTATAATCATAATAATAATCATTATTATTGTTATTACTATTAAACACAAAAACAAAACTCCCAATATTGTTTTTCAAAAATAGTTAAATTCATTCTAAATGGAGTTGTCTTATGTTTTACCTTCTAGAAGTTGAAAATTTAAATAAAACTAGGTTGGATGTTAGTACTCTAATCTAATGTACGCGCAACCATGCACTGTTGTCTGTTGACAATATAAATAAGCAAATTTTTTTGGTAGAACTAAATGTGCAATTGTCTAAAGAGTAAAAGCCTAAATAAATTACCGGTTCTCCCCTTACTTTGGTGGTTAGGTGGATGCATTTAGACTGATCCTAAAGGACAAGGGTTCGAGTCTTAGTGTACAATCTTCAAAGAAATGACCTCAAAACCTAAATAAAAGGCCAAAAAAAAAAAAAGAAAGAAATGCATAGTAGAGCGCGCACACACACAAAAGAAAAGTAATGCTAATGCACCAATCGCCTTGAATTTATTTTTCATGTGATCTATATGCAAATAAATAAGAAGGTCCGTCCAAAACTATCCATTTAATTTTCACCAAAAAAAAAAACTATCCATTTAATAATCTTGATAATGAAGGCCTCCTCCTAAATATAATTAAGTGGAAAAATAAAAGAAGTAATCCTATTTCTGAGAGACGAAGCAATGGCTCATTTCCTTTTTGTGTTGCTTTCGATTTTACATTTCCTCATCGCTTTTTGTCAAATTATATAATATTCAAGATTCCATTAACATGTTTTCCCACTAGCTCGTAGAATTTTATAATTTACTCATTTTTCATATATCTCAAATAATAATGGTTGTCCCAAA
>AWWV01013761.1:0-35156 GCA_001974805.1 Corchorus capsularis | reverse complement strand
TAGTGTGCCTTGAAAAAGACTGGATTCCTATTAAGGCTTCTAGAGGTGGCCCTGCTTTTTCTCACTTGATTTTTGCTGATGATATTGTCCTTTTTGGTAGGGCTACTCTTTCTAATGCTGTAAGTATGAAGGATATTGTGGCTGATTTTTGTCTTCAATCAGGCCAAAAAGTTAATCTTGACAAATCAATGGTTCTTTTCTCTCCAAATACCAAACCTGATATGAAAACCTCTATCCTTCAGTGTTTAGGTATAAGGGAGACTTCTGATTTTGGTAAGTATCTAGGGATTCCCATGCTCACTGAAAAAACTAAGAAAGATGATTATGCCTTCATTGTTGATAAATTGAGATCTAAACTAGCTGGCTGGAAAGCTAGGTTACTTTCCCCTGCTGGAAGGCTTGTTTTAGCCAAATCCTCTTTGGAATCCATTCCTTCTTATGTTATGCAGTGTAGAAAGTTGCCGGTGAGTGTGTGTAATAATTTGGATTTCATTTCTAGGAATTTTGTTTGGGGTGATGAGCCAGATAAGAAAAGACTGCACCTTGCTAACTGGCATGAGATTACGAAAGCTAAGGAAAGTGGGGGTTTAGGGCTTAGAGATGCTAAATCTATTAATAATGCTCAGTTGAGTAAATTGGTCTGGAAACTTAAAACTGGTTGTGACAACCCTTGTTTTCGTATGATGAAAGTTAAATATGGTTCTAATCCCTCTTCTGCTAATAGAAACGGATCTGTTACTTGGAAGGCTTTGAAATGGGCATCTCCGGTGGTCAATCTAGCCTCAGCTAAGGTCATTTGTAGTGGTTCCTCAAGTAACTTTTGGTTTGATAGCTGGACTTGTATTGGTCCCATTAGAAATTTTCTTGCTGGACCTTTTTTGGAAGGAGAAGATGCTTTAACTGTTAAGTCTTTTATGGAAGTTGGTAGTATTTCTTTTGAACTTCCTCAGGAGGTCATTGAGGCTATTGTGGCTATTCCCAAACAGTCTAATAGGAGTGGGGAGGATCTTGATGTCTGGAAATATTCCAAAGATGGAAAATTTTCTATTAAATCTGCTTATGCTCTGATTCGAAATGAAATCCCAAGTACCAACTCCATTTGGAATTGGATTTGGAAACTTAAGGTGGCTCCTAAACTCCAATTTTTTATTTGGGAAGTTTTCAAGGATATTGTCCCAACAAGAGATTTTCTCATTCATAGGGGCATGCATGTTCCTCCTAACTGTGCTTTTTGCTCCCATAATCTGGAAACTGTTGACCATTTGTTTAGAAATTGTCCAGTTTCTCGATCTATTTGGTCCGACTTAGGTATCTCCATTGATACTAATATCGAGTGGAAATCTTGGTTGAAAAAGATTGTTCTTGAGAAGAAACCTTTCTACTCTCCTCGTATCCCTTTTTCTCTTATTGCTGTTCATATTTTGTGGGAGATTTGGTGTTTAAGAAATAGTTGGGTTTTTAATAATCCTAGGATTTTGGCTAGTGTTGTTCCTCTTGCCTTGTCAAAGGCTGCTGAATTTTTTGCTTCTACTGGTGGCTTCAAAGCCTGTCCTATTGCTGATTGTGTCCTAGTGAAATGGAAAACCCCACCTTTGGGATGGTTCAAATTAAATACGGATGGTTCTTCCTTTGGGAACCCGGGTAAAGCAGGTGCTGGTTGTATCATTAGAGATTCTAAGGCTAATTGGGTCTCGGGTTCTGCTAGATTCCTTGGTCATAATTCGAATATGATTTCTGAATTGTGGGCCTTACGTGATGGATTGTTATTAGCAAAACAATTTGGGATTCATAAACTTGAAATTGAAGTGGACAACACGGCTGTTATATCTTGTATTAAAGGAAGTGTGGAATCAGCTTCTAATCTCTTCTTGCTTCCTTTGATCAACGATTGCAGGTATTTGCTGGATGACTTTCAAGAGATCAAGGTACTGCATGCTTTTCGAGAAGCTAATGCTTGTGCTGATGCATTGGCTAAATTTGGAGCCAATATGTTGTGTAACAATTTTAGGGATTCTGTTATTTATTTTGAAGAACCTCCTAATTGTATTTCCAATTTGCTTCTCTTGGATGAAGCTGGACATGGTGTTGTTAGAACCTTTCATTATATTTAATTAATGGCAGTACCTTTTTACCAAAAAAAAAAAATCATGAAACTTTTCATCAAAATCTCTTTCTTTTATTTAGTGTACCTTTTACTTTTATCGGATAGTTATAAACTTATATAATAATAATAATATAATTTATCAAAAATAAATAAATATTCTTAATTAGCACGAGTTGTCCATTTATAATAAATTATTTTCAGTTTTAGAAGTGCACCTAGCAAAAGAAAAGAGGTAGAGATTTTTTTTTTGGCCGGATGATAAATCATGAGAAAAAATTGCCTTCATTCGTGTAAAAGCTGAATTCAGAGAAATATGCTTCATCCAAAAGTTGGTCAACAAATGCCAATATATTGTACTATTGATTTAGAAAATAAAGAACAATGACAATATTGTAGATCTTTGAAACTTTAAGATTCAACAAGAATTATGCTTTTGTAGCAAAAAAAAAAAAAACAAGAATTATGCTTTTTGAAAAGAAAAAAAAGGAACAAGGGAGAAAAATATATATATTATATTTAAAAATTAAGGGTATTTTTTTACTACATTTCTTTAAATGAGTTTTTTTTTTTGGTTAAAAAATGAGTTTTTAGAAACTATGGTCGAAAAACAAATATTTTCCTTCCTTTCACTCTCCCTTATCCTTGGTTTAAAGTTTAAACTTTAACCTCGTGATTTCCTTCTTGCAGTAGTGATGTTTCGTTGCAGTTATAGCCTGCTTTAGTCTAGTTCCATCGTGTCGGTCCAATGATGTTCCTCACCACGGCGGCACGATTTGGAGCGTTCCTAGCCGCACTGGCTTATTTTGCACCTTTCCCATCTTTCCTAATTTACTTTTCATTAAGAATGGAAGATGAAAAGGAAGGCAAATTCGTCGTTTTATTTATAAAGCTATATTTTACTATATTAATTAATAAAAAAATAGTACAATGTTTTTTAATATATTAATAATTCCGTACCGTTTTGCCTTGTTTGCGTCGGTCCAGATAGGCACAGTTCTTGTTCAAGGTGCGTGTGTATTGAAAATAGAAAAAGAAAAGTTAAATACGTTATGTACAAAAAAAGGGAAAATAAGGAAGAAAATTAAACGAGTGGAGGCGTATTGAAATAATCGACTAATTGTAATCCGTCTCTTGCATACGCAATGTTTTGTGTTTCGATATCTTTGGGAATTACTTGGTGCTCTCACATGCCTATTCTTTTCTTTATATGCAAATTTAATTTTATTCACAATTAATATTCCTTTTTTTGAAGAAAATAATTCAGATATATGGATATTGTATTCAATTCTGGATTTGCTCAAAATTTTGGATTTGCACGTATAATACTATCATTATTGAACCGTTAGATTTGTCTTTTAGCTCAAAATGTCTCAACTTTTCTTATAGTTGGGTTTGGTTCGTGGAATGCAGTGAGAAAGTGATGAGAATGTCATTCCCACCTAAATTTTCATGCCTAAATTAAACATGAAAATTTAGGTGGGAATGACATTCCCATTATTTTCCCACTACATTCCACGAACCAAACCCAATAGAGTTATAATTAGATAATTACTTGGGCAATAATACTTGAGCATTTGATTTAGATATTTCTTTTCAAAGTTCAAACCAATTATATAAACCTTACATTACACTAAAAGAGAGAGAGGAGAAAAAAGTTTTTTGGTGAAAAAAAGTTAGATGATAAATGATAATGGTAGGGGAATCAGATATCACTAAAGAAATCATCATAATAACCAACACAAGTGTATCAATATTTGATAGAGTGATAGGATGATGGGATTTTTTTTGTACATGTTTAACTAAAGGTATCTTTAATCTTTGTTAGTTCCAAATTAATTCCTTTAGCAAATGAGAGCGTGTAAGGCCAAAAACTTTTTTTTTTGTGAAAAAAAACTTCTTAATAAGTACATATTTAAGAGATTAAAATTGCATTTCCACTTGTGTCATGTTAAAAATTATGTTAAAAATTGCTTATGTGGGAGCCTTTTTTACGGAAAGAAGAAAATAGGCCTGATCCGACTCTTGTAAATGAGTTCTAACCGGCCCAACTTCCCCTGAAGAGGAAGATGGTTTAGGAGATTGGTGACCGAGAAAAGTGAGGAAGATGAGATGCGATGAGAAAAGTTGCTATGGCAGGAAACAAATAAGTAAAATCTTTCCCTTTTGAAGAACTAAGGAGGATGAAAAAGAAGGGTATAAGGCTTTAAAAGAACATTATCATTTTCTCCATTAATCTTATTTCTTCATGAGAAAACAATTGAGAAGGAGGATGTGGAAGAAAGAGGAAGAAATACAAGTTACAAGAAAGGAGAAAATACAAGGCTATCAGACTTATGGATCGAGGAAAACACTGATTTGAACTCTAGGAAACCAATTTCTTAGTCGATTGCTTGAGCTTGAATTTCAGAGTTCTTGTTGTTTCGTTTGAAGTGGGAGCACCTTCTTATAGCCATCGTTTAATCCGGTCAAGGCCTTTATCCGCCGGTTACCCTGAGATTCCTGCTGCCGCATGTGACCCAGAGGAATCGGCATCTTTGATCAGCTGGTAGTGAAGACCTTCCCCTTTTGGAGTGCTAACAGCGGTGTTTTTCCATTTTTGAAATTGGTCTCTCCTTTATCGAGCAAGTATCCCTTTCCCATGAGTCGTTTTCCTCATCAGGAGTGGTTAGGATTCCTCCAAAGTCAACTAGTCTTGTTTGATTCCCTTCTTGCAGCTCAGTTACTCTTTTGGGGCCTGAGAACAGTTACCAAGCGTGGTTGTCTCCCCCAAAATTGGTAACTGGGCGGATTTCTTCCTCTTTTGCCGCCAATCCACGCTTCCAACATTTTCTCGCTGCGGGCTTGGACCACTGTTGTATTTCTGCCAGAGAGAAATGTTAGTGTCATGCGACATCTTAAGGCTTAAAACATTAAAGGAGAAATACTTAAGTAAAATTCTTCCCTAGAAATCTCCTTCGAACTGCTGTGCGTATCCTGCTGAGAAAAGGCACATTGTAGCAGCAGAGAGTGGTATGGCTATTGTCCTTGCCGGTCCTTTCTTCTGTGACATGCGGCAACTCGTGTGACATGCGGCAACTCGTGTGCCACGTGTGCTTTAGGTCTTGTCTTTTATTTACAAGGAGAAAGAGCGCCTATGTATTGTACGTACTTTGGGCTTTGTGCATTTTATATGTTGTCCATGTGTTACATATGTGTTTTGGGCCTTGTGTGTTTTGAAGTCCATTGCCCATGTATTATATGTGTTTTGGGTTGTGTGTATTTTGGGTGTGGAATGATGGGCTTGTATGTGTGTGTGGTACGGCAGGTCCATCTAACCAAAGTTTGTGTGTGTGTGAGTTAGGCCCTGAAACCATGGGTATGTGACAAGAGGGGGTTGCTTCTGCCCAGTCTGAGTGTGTTTTGACGGGATATGTATGAATCAAGGCCTTCCCCATTTTGGCCCCTAACAGCTTACTTCCTCGATCAATCAATTGTTGATAATGTTATTACTAGAAGAAGATAACAGTTAAGACTAGAAATTATATCATCATAGTATTAACTTAAAAAAATTAATCAGAAAACTTGAAGGTATAAATAAAACAAATCATCATCCAAATTACAATTTGATCTAATCAATCAAGTAATCAGCACCAAAGTTTCATTATCTCAAAGATCTTCAAGTAATTTTATTGGTTATAAGTGAAACCCTAACAATTCCATGTGGCAATACATGAGAGTTAACAAGTTAATTCATACTGAATTATGAACAAAAATGGAAAATAGAAAAGCTCATTAGTAATATGGATTTGATAATAGCTGTAATATAACACAAATCAAGAAATGTGTAGATTGTGGATGTTTTATAAGAGTAGTTGTTACACTGAAAATGATGGCTAATTATTTTCATACTTTTTTTTTAATCGAATTATTTTCATACTTTTGATTGTTCTGTCTACAATTGTTGCAAGGATCCTAGTTCCAAAAAGCAAAAGGACTGATGTTATGAATGGAGTTTGGATTTATACTACACAAATGACAAAAGAAGCCCACAGCCCGGAATAATTGGGCCAACTAGTTGAGCATATTAGTCAACCCGACCAGGCCCATGTATCTCTGCAGTTGTGCGTGGCGGGGGCAGTAGAAAATATATTTCAACGACTCTTCGAAACAAGAAAAATGTAAAAATGAAAATTTGATTCATGCAGTAGCCGGTAGCGTCTGTTAAGTAGTCACTCGAGTAGATTTCAAAAGAGAACAAAGATTTTATCTCCATTTTTGTTCCCCCAAACAAACGGTAAGGTGACTTGGGTTTTCAAATCTGGGCGATGAGAGCTTGAGCCGGTAGTTCCGCCATTTTTCTAATTCTTCCCAATTTCATTCCATTCTAATCCTTTCAGGTTCGTTTTGATCCCGTCGTTATTGCACCATATTTAATTTCTTTTCATCGCGATCTCAATTTTAAGGCGATCCAAGATTCTTTGCACATCGGATCTTGAAAATGGATCTCTTTGTATATCGGATTAAACTATGTTATATTCTCGAACGTTAAGCGCTATGGAAAATTTTGACATAATGTTAACTGAGCTTTAATTTCTGCTTGGTTCCTGTGAAAATGGAAAAGAAAACAATTCTATTGTCTTTCTTGAATGTACACTGAAGATAGAAACTTGCTTTTTTGGTCCATTAATAAAAATGTAGCTGAGTTTAGGTAATTAGTTGCCTCTAGGTCTCGAATTCTTCTTTCTCCTATGTTAGAGAGTGCATGTGCTAGGTGAAGCAATTTCTAATTTCACATTGGCTATGCGTTTTGCAGGTTTATTCCATTGTTCATGAATTTTATGTGAAATAAATGAAATTAGTTTAGGAGCAATGTTGGCTTCTAGGTTTTCTTTCTTTGGAGGTGGGGGATCAAGAAAGGTTGATAATCAGGTGGAACGTGATCAAAGTGAATTGAATCCAACGCTAAAACTGCAAACAGATACAGATGTGTATAGACCCGGAGATACTGTTTATATTACAATTGAGATCTGCAATCCCCTTGCTAGTGGCAATACCGGAAGCACTGTACAATCACTTTTAATTGAGAGGCTTGGCTTCGAAATCAAAGGGATAGAGAAGTTGGATACTCAATGGTTTGCCACCCAAAAACCATTGGCCGGAACAAAACAAAGGAGAGGTTAGTACTAAACAGGTGTAGAATTAATGTATTTATTCTTGATTTAATTCATCAAGTTCTTGTATTTCAATTGCATTGTTGATGCCTTGATGGATTCTAAAAGAAACAAGGAATGTCTCTAACTTTATAATTTAATTAAAGTTTATGTAGAAGATATTTAATTTAAAGTTCTTATTTCTTCTCAAGGACAATGCTATCAGATCTTTGTAAGGGACTTGTCTACATTGCATATTTCATATTCTTATCAAATTTAGCATCATCTAATCTCTTGATTCAGGGCCACTGAGTCAGAATTGTCCCTTCAATTTGGTCAAGTGCTGTAGCCTATTGGCTTTTTCATTTCTAAAACCTTGGGATATGAGAACTGAAATCTATACCAGAAAAAGGAAAAGATCGGAATGTCTTCAATGCTTTTTTGCTCTTTCTTCTTATCTACTATATATATATATATTTAATATTATTATTCTCAATCTTTTTCAGGTGAACATGTTTTTTTGGACTGTTCAACAGCAGCAATGGTTTCAAATCAGATTGTGCCTTCTGGCTCTGCAAAAACTTGTTAGTATATTTCCTGCTTTTGTGTGATTGTTGTGTGCACATACAGAAGTGCTAATTTGTAAAACTTTTTCTTCATTCTTTCTGGAAATTTAGGTATTCATTACATATTTAATTAATGGTTTTTATGATTGTTTCTGTCTGAGTCAGAAAAAAAATGAGTATACTTTCCTTTCTGTCTTAATGACCATAAGCCATTGCATTAGGTTGTCAAACTGCCAATATGGTTCACTTGAAATAGCCTGATACTATGTTGTTTAAACTAGCAGCAGGAATATTACTTGGTTCACTTGTTAGAGATAAAAATAGTACCCTAGATATTTTTTAATAAGTGAAAGAGCAGATATAAGAAAGCATTATCCTCAACATTATCAGCAAAAAGGCCTAAATATGCAGAAATGGGATTTCCATGATGAAAGTTGAATAGCACTCTTAGTAGATGTCACCATAGGTTATTATGTTATAACTGGCAACCAGCCTAGCAAAATTTTGCATTGAACACTTGTTTGAAGCGAGTTGTATTTTGTTTGCCCTCCCTGTGGTTATATGAATTATGAAGAAGCTTTCCACCATATTCTATTCTTTCATTATTGTAATTCAACATAATTCGTTGCATGACAGTTTTTTGACTCTATCTGCAGATGTGGTACGGGCTGTGCTTCCTAGCATTATACCGCCATCATACAAGGGCGCCACCGTTCGATATTTATATTATATTAAGAGTACTCTGTCTGTGCGATGGCTGATAGTGGAAAATGGTCACTTTGGCGAGGAGTCAGTAAAAGATCTTACTGAAGTGGTTGGTTTTACTTAAACTTTCATAATTTTTTAAAGGATTCCAAAAGCATATTCTGTTCTTGTCTTTCTACTCAGAGATGGGCTTTAATGGTGTTAGAGACTCCCTTGTAACAGGGGGAAGAAAACGAGAAAAGAGAAAAAGAAAGAATAAGATACATCTATCAGCTTTATATTGTTTCATTATGTTAGAGTGGAAATAGAAATTAAGGCTATTAGAACACTAAAGTAAACGCTGATACTGGTCCAAAACTTCTCTTTGTGGAATTAGGCCTGAAGTTCTGTTCGAAAATGCATGGATCTCTAAAGGCTTTGCCATTTACTCTAATTAGAATGCTCTTTAGGATAGCTTATATCATGCAGTAATTGAATGTTGAGGATAATTACAGTTTTGTCCTGTTATATCTGGCTCATTTTTGAATATGTGATTCCATAGATATACCCACATGAGCATGTACCATGTCTCTGTTTGCAATTGTCCTTTCCGAATCCAGTTCACCAAACTACATAGAGATGTCCATACTGTGAAACAGTTAGGATGATATTTAGGAACTTTGACTTTCAACAGGAGGCTCGTGTACCTTTGCAAGTATGGGTAACTCAGAAGAGAAATGGCTTGGTGATGGAAGATGGTCAAAGTGATGGTAAGTTGCTATTATTTTCAAGTTTTAACTTCATAATCACTGTTATTGTTTTTATATGAAGTATTAAATTTGGTGAAACCATTGACAAGTGGTAATTTTGGCTTTTAAGATGAGCATGCATTCTGGTCAGGAATTTTCAGTTTGTTTTAGGATATAAATGTTCCAACTCCATCAATAAATGAGGAAGACTTAATTATGTAAGGTTTAATTTTTGACCAAAGGTGGATACTTTCTGACTTCTAGTTCTGATTATTGCTATATTTTGTTTCCAGACTTCCAGTGAATTTTCTCTTTAACATTTCATATGGCGAACTTAATGTTATATGCATCTTAATTTGCATGGTATAATCAAGAATTGGGAGATGAACATGATGTAACAATAATTCAAATCTTAAATTTCTGTAGAAAAAGTTTATTGGTTTTTACTGTCTATGAATTTGAGTTTGTGATGGGATTCATACTGTAATGAATTGGCGTCTGCACATTCAAATTGCATAATGACTGTTATTCTGTCTTTGAAATGATTCAGGTATTGTTCCCTCTACAACCTTTCAAGCAGATATTTACTGGAAAGAGATGGATGGAGACTCAGAATGGGTAAGGCTGTTAGTAGTGCTGGTCATGCTTGTTACGTACCATTTGAGTTGAATGGTTGCTCAGTAAATGGCCATTTTGTTGCAGACTAGGGTGAGTGAAATGTATGATGGTGTTGAGGAAGGATATGACAGCTCAAGGGATGAAATGTCATCCGTTTCATCCTATAATCCTTCAAAGGAAAATCTATACAAAACCTTTGGAAGTTCCCTATCCTTGCAATCATCAGCAGCCAGGTCTTCAATTAGAGATGGTCCATATCCTGATGCAGACCGTATGAGTTTATCTTCAAATGCTGGACTTCCTCGGTTATCTGTAGCAGAGGTCTTGTATGATTCCACTGCAGGTAATAATAAGTCAGACTTGATTATGTTCAGTTACTTTTTGCATTGAAATTATCTGCTTTCCTTCTATCATCATACTTGCATGCTTCATGCATTCTGTTAGATTTTTGTGATTGCTTTCAAGTTCTTCAGCACACCTGTTAGGTAATGCCATTTGTTTGAGTCACATAAAACATTTTTCTGATCTTCAGAATGCCTTTTAAAATAGACATTTTGCCTGCAGACATGTCATCAGCTGTTTTATCTCCAAGTCAGCAGCAGACTCCTAGAAGATCCCTAGCTTTGGATGATACCACAGGAGTATCTTCTGCACCTAGTCCAAGACCCACTGAATCTGTAGCATGTAAAGTATCAGACTTTCTGCCCTCATTTTTATATTTTGTTCTCATCCATTGTGAATCCAGCCTTGAACTGTTTTTTATGTGAATACTGGTAAATTTATTTGGTACAAACATTTTCTGCAGCAGAAGGCTTTATTCGAGGAAGGTCTTATAATATCAGGATGGATGATCAAGTTCTGCTAAGATTTTCCCCTAAGAATTCTGAGTCCACGTATTACTTCAGTGATATGGTAAAATCAGTTTTAGGCTATACCTCATCTTTGGTTGCATGAAATAGCATTTGTTATTTCTCTTTTCTCATTTTCTTTTATCTGTTTCTGTAACAGATAGGTGGGACTCTTACTTTCTTTCATGAAGAAGGAGCAAGGAGATGCCTTGAGGTAACTGTACATTATTACCAAATTGAGAAACTACTAAATGAGTGGACAAACTATGAGTTGGTGAATGATGCATCTTGAAGTTGACTGGAAAAATTGCTGTCTTGTAGGTTTCAGTCACTCTGGAAACGTCTGAGACTATAAACCGTCGATTTGTTCATCCTTCTAGGAGAAATTCCCCAACAATCACAAAGGTGTGCCTTTAATTCTATATTCTTTTTTCCTTTTTTGTTGTCTACAGTGAGTTACATGGTGGATTGGTGGACTAAAATGGACTTATTTGTTTAAGTATGTTGATTAAGCTCAAATACATGCTTGTTCTTTTTAAGGGCATGCATTAAGTCCATGATAATTGTACCATCTGACTACATGCTTGTTACTGGTGAAGAAGTTCTGGGTTGCTAGAATCATTTAGCCTTTTCTCTTTGTTTTCCTTATTAGTTCTTTTTCTTCTTGTTTCAGATGGTGTTCATTATCCGAGTTAAGTTTGTTTTTGGGTTTTGCTCTTTTATACTCCAAAAGTACTTTGATTCCGTTTTATGCTTAGTAAGAACATTTCCTCATTAATAATATTAAACTAAGGATCATAATGAATTTATATAATAATCAAATCTTGAAGTGGTTGTTGATTCTTTAAATCATGGTCCTTAGATTTTCAGTCTTTCTGTTTTGGAGAAAAAACACAGGCATTCACGGGAAACAATTATCTATATCTTATGTCTTGCTTGGAAGTTTCGGAACTGTTTCTTCTAGGATGATTTTTGAACCTCTAGGACTCAAGATGCAGAATCTAATATTTTCTCTTTATATCTATATATCATAGTAAATTTGTTTATTACTTTTTCTTGTAGGTTCAGAGTGATCATCATGAAGTTGTTGCTGATTTGGTACAGACAAGTTTTCTGTTTTCTATTCCAATGGATGGTCCCATGTCCTTTTCCACCCCTCATGTCTCTGTGCAATGGTCTCTAAGATTTGAATTTTTTACTACTCCAAAGAATGTAGACTGGACAAGGTATGACAATGTGCTACTACAACCTCATATTTTTATCTTATCAAAAGGATTGTTGCTGATGGTTCACTGACATTGAAGATTGTCAAAGGTTGTATGCTTGTGCGCCCTCCTACTCTTATTAGTGGCAGCAAAATTTGTGATACCTTTCTGTAGATATGGTTGAAAACACTAAATCTAGACTTATCCTAAACACTGTTTTAGCAAAAAAAAGTGATGCTCCAAGAAATTTTCTCAAATTTTAAATAAAATTATGATAAGCTTCGAGCAACTGGGTATATGCAGTTTGAGTTTTACTGTTTTACGTAGGTCCAAAAAAATTTCTTTGTAAATGTTTCTTTTATTCCTTCTATGGCTATTATAAAAGGTGCATCTTAATTATTGCATCAATTTGAAAATATGATGCACGAGAGGTTGCAGTTTTTCTTAGAAGTGTGACAGCATAGATGTAATCTGTTCAACTTGATTTTCAATTTCAGATATGAGCATCCTCTTTTAATAGAAGGCAGAGACAAAAGTGAGTGGGTTCTTCCTATCACCGTGCATGCTCCCCCACCTGGAACTCCAGCCGCACGTACTCGGAATGAGAAACCTTTCTCTTTGGAGCCCTTGTGGGTTCGTAGCTGAAGGTATATTGCATCAACTTTGTTGGCTGCTGAATTTCGGTAATAACATAATCTTATTTGGATCACTGAAGTATGGACCAAATAGCTTAGTTACTTATTTTGTTAGTGTTCTTTGAAGGTAGATACAGCTTGCAATTCCTATGATGAATTATGTGTAACTAAGCAGTGTCCAGCTCCACCACCATTTCAATGACCAGAATCTTTACTTAAAAGCCAACCAGTTTCCAACTGATCGAACAGGCAGGGGAAGCTCCATTTGGTTCTTCAGAAAGTAATAAACTCTAATTTCTCATATTTTTTGGTCACAATATTTGTAATATAAGATTTTGCATTCAACTTTTGTCACCCGAAATTGGATTGTTTTGTAGTTGTTGTCTTGGAATCCTGTACGGATTTAGGCACTGTATCAATCTTTTTTTTTTTATTATTATTATTTTTTTTATTACTGTCGGGGAGCGAATGTGAGTAAAGGAAATTTGTGAAATATATACTTATACTTAGTAATAGCAATCTCTTTTTTTTTTTTTTGGCAATATTACTTAATAATTGCTTTAGAAAGTTGATAATATATTCTATATATATTTAGAGTTTGTTTGGTAGGAAGGAAAGAAATAGAAAGGAAAGGAAATAGCAAGGGAAAGGAAATAGGAACGAAGGAAAAAGAATTCACTTTTCCTAGGAAAGAAATTAGGTGGGAATTACAAATTACTTCTTTCCCTTGTTTGGTATGGTCGTATGGATAACAAATGAGAGTGAAGTGAACTTTATTTTTACAAAATGACTACTTTATCCTCATTGATAAATTTCTAAAAAAACATCATTGATCAATTTCAAATGCAAAATAAAAATTATAAAAAATCATTGTTATAAAAACATTATACAGTTCAATACTTTCTTCTATTCCTTCTACCATTTTTAATAAAAAATTGGCTTAATGGGCAAAAAGGCCCCTGAACTTACACCGAACCGTCAAATAAGCCTCTGAACTATTATTTCGGCCAAATAAGCCTTGAACTCTTAAAAAAGGCCAAATAAGCCCTGTTGCCAAGGCTAAATGCTCAAATAAGGACTAAACATTTTAAGATTTTCTCAAATAAGGATCGAAATACACAATTCCAACAAATTAGAACACATACTTAGCAAATTTTTACAAATTAGGGAATCCTTAAATGAAAACCAATACTTCTCATACATATACGTTAAATTTGATAAAAAATGATATTATCATGTTAATTAAAAATCAAACCCTATTAATCAAAATAAATTCATTAAACGTAATATGATATAAAATTATCGTGTGATTTTCAATTTATATATCCCTCACACATTAGTATTAACTTATATTGTATCCAATTTGTAAAAAAATATTAAGTATGTTTTCTAATTTGTTGAAATTATGTATTTTGATCCCTATTTGAGAAAATCTTAAAACGTTTAGTCCTTATTTGAGCATTTAGCCTTGGCAACATGGCTTATTTGACTTTTTTTAAGAGTTCAGGGGCTTATTTGGTTGAAATAATAGTTTAGGGGCTTATTTGACGGTTCGGTGTAAGTTCAGGGGCCTTTTTGCCCATTAAACCATAAAAAATTATATTCAAATACACTTTTTTTCTCAAGTGTAGAATTCCCCTTAGGTGGTATATTACCCACATACACACTAAAACCAACAAACCATCACCACCCTCGGAGGATTTTGGATAAATTCCCTATTCCACTTTGTCTACTGACTACTGTTGATGTAGTATTTCCCTCTTGCCCAGACTTTTCCTTTATATCCTCCATTTTTTTTTAATTTTAACTAAATCTCCATAACCAGTGATTACACAATATTGGAATGGGTAATATAGGAAAATTAAGGAAATTTTCATTACACTTAAAAGTGATCTCATTACACTAAAAAAGAACCATTACACCAAATGGTGATCACTTTACATTATGCAACCATTCATTGATTATGTTGTATCCTAATACACTTAGGAGGAATTTTTCCTAAAAAGAATATATGCTCCATAATATATATAAAATTATGGTAAGGTGAAATATTTCAATGAAAAAAATAATAAAAATAAGATATGTATCTTTTTCTTTCCGAGGAATGAGGAGCATTTCATACTTTATTTATTATAACTAACTTTTTTGATTTCTATATTACCTTTTAAAATAATTTTCATGCTCTATAAAAAAAAATTCATGTTATCTTGTCAAATCATCATAAATTAATTGATACCTACAAAGTCATTCATGAATCATGATTGGAGTGTGTGTGTATATATATATTCTTTCATTTTGTTTCAATTATATGCCACAATTGTATTTTTTTATTTATTAATCCTACACCCACAAATGAGGAATTGGAGGAAATTAAGCGTGAGTTTCTTTATAGATATGCTATAAAAAATTGATGCGGAAGAAAGAGATGGAGTGACGGAGAGTTTTTACCCTTGTATAAGATCATTATAAGATGGTATGATGTGATAAAGTAGATTATCATACTAAAATGAATAAAAATAGGAATAAAATTAAAATTTGCGGACAATGTACTCAAATATTAAGGATAGAAAATATAGAGCTAATATGTTGAAGGGCAGGGCGGGTACACAAAACACCCAAATCTTTTCAATTCCCTACACATCCTAACCAAGAAAAAAAGGAGAGAGAATGAAAAACGACGGTGGCGACCTCCATTCTATCAAGTAGGTGGCATCATCTATTTGCATTTTTGTGTTTCGATGTTGATATTAGTCGCCTCCTTAGGGATCCGATAAATCGTGAGGGCTTTTCCAAGTTTATGTTGTAAATGTTGTAATTCTGTGCCATAGAATACTTCCGTCTCAAGCGTATCAAAGATTGGTCTTTTGATTTTGGGCGTTTGTATGATTGGATTTGTGCTACATTGCATCATAATGTTAAGGAATCAGAGTTTAACATTTCTTGGTCGGATTCTTTGGAAGACTTTGAGGGGTTTCCCCTAGATTTGTATACTTGCAAGTCATTAGTGAAACTAAAATTCGATATTGCTTTTCGGTTGAAGATTCTGGACAATGTTTCGTTCTCAATATGAAGATTTTGGAGCTTTGCAACCTTGTATTTTCGGATTCTGATTCAGTTCAAAAACTCCTTTCAATTTAAAGTTGTCATGTGCTTGAAGACTTGACTATCTGTGATTGTAACACGGTGAACATAGACAACCAACTCAATATTTCTAATGGTTCACTTAAGAGATTGACTATAGCTACTTCATTACTCCGCCAAGATAGATCTGTCGAATGCCTTGTGCTTAATGTCCCAAGTCTTATCTACCTCAATTATGTATTTATGTAGAGTTCGTAGTTGATGAATATTTAATAACAAAGATGTGTTCTCTTGTTAAAGCTGATATTTGCTTTTCTCATCAAGACTGTGACTCTGCCTTTCCTTAGCTTCTTGAAGCAATGGTCACTTTATCTAAGTATTTAACTTACATTATAATTCTTATTCCCCTTGAACTGATTACTTGTTTTGATAATTTGCTTATAGCAGTTAACTTCTATTATGTTTAGCTTGCTGTTTAATCTGGTGGTATGCTCTCTTGCATTTTCCAACTTGGTTCAGCTGGAAATCTTATATAATCATCAAAACTAGCTGTAGATAGGTTCTTTTGTGTTGTGGTTGAGGAAACATCGCAAACAGAGTAAAGGGATATGCAGGAGGCGACAAAGAGGAGGACCAGAGCAGATCCCAAGTGAGAGTGCGGTGGTTCTGATATGAGCAAAGAGACAAAGTTCTTAGGGGGGTTTGGTTCATGGAATCTCAGATGCCCTTCCGGAATCTGAGATGCATGTGAAACATTCCCTAGTTGACATTACCAGAATATGACCCAAATTTTGTTTGGTTCCCGTAATATGAGATGTATCTATTTGGTTGGGGGGAACATTTTGCATGCAAAATGATTAGATTACACGACTATCCCTGCATGAATCAAAACCAAAAAATGGTCTAAGGCAAGTCTGAACAATATAAACAACCCAACAACATTTTTAATTCAAGCATTTCTAATACATGGGCAGTCACTAACATCAATGAAACCTAAAATCAATTTTTAGCATCAATTTAGTGCCAAAATGAGCATTCACAATAGTTAAAAGTCTTTAAACATAATTATATGTCTACGAACAACTATAAAAATGCATACAATCTTCTTTACTAACTATATTTTCCAACATAAAATATAAACAAAAGTGGTAAGCACTCAAATAACAAACCATATAATCATTTCTTTGGTGAATGGGTAATGTATTGCATTATTGTTAATTGGAGGAATTCTTTTTTGGCAGACTTCTTTGCCCTTTTGATCATGGAAATCCCAATGCTCTACAAATGCAATTTCTGTCTCTCTTCAATCTCTATACATATTCAAGCACCTAATGTAGCATATGAAGATGCATCAAAATCAAACTCAAAGGCAATATTCACACAGAGAAGCTTATATCCAACCAAGGATGCAACAATGAAACTCAAATAAAAAATATACAATAAAGTTGTCACGCCCCGACTCGGAAGTCGAGTAAACAACCACCGCGTCTCCTTGAACTACGTGTTGCGCATCACACGTATCGAAGGTATCACGAAGTGTCGATACCAGATCAAAAACAATAAAAACGGGAATATGTATTTTTTTTGAAAGGTAGATTTTATTGATAATCGAAGAGTGATTAAGAATCACTACAAAGCGAACAAGACCAAGCAAGAAGGACCAACCCGCAGGCAGAAAAAACTAAGAAACATCAAAACAAAGAACAGCAAAATCCAAACCATCACAAAAAGCTAATCCAAACCACGACACAAGTCTCACACGTCCACACCCAAACTGCATAGACAATAGACACAAACTTGAAAGATCAACTCTTCACATGAATCCAACATAAGGAAGAATGCAATTCCTGCAAAGATGCTCTACTCGCAGCAAACAACTCCATAAAATTACCAATCTCTCAAAAACATGAAAAAACCCATCTATGATAACGATTAAAGAATCAGAGACACTAACTCTCTTCCTCCATAGCCTTAAATTTTTCTAAGATCACCCTATCATCGTAATCAAAAGGGATGCCCAGCTTTTCCTAAAATTCAAAGTTGCTTGAACTTCCTCTATCAAGATACGATTTCTATTTCGAATGTCACCATCTGAAAGAGAATCATCGACAACTTCCCCTATTTGTTGCTTAGATTTCTGTGACTTAGTTCTTTGTAACTTAAGCTTCTTATTCAACTTCTTACTATGTTTCTTATTTTTCTCCAACAGATTACTAAACCAATCCTCCTCAATATCCTCCTCTTCAATATCCTCCAAAACTCTACTCTTCCTCTCACTAACCTTTGTTCTTTGACTATCTGAATAAAAAAGGCTTGTATGAAGACCCGAATTAGAAACAAGAATACTCAAGTTTACAAATCAGAGTAAAAGCGGAATCGTTAAAAATCAAAATAATAAAAGTATTCTAATAAATCGGAAACCAAGTCAAATCCAAATAGGGAGTTAGTAAACAAGAAATAAGGCACAAGGTACAATAAACAGAGACAATGCCAGTGGGACCCGTCATGTAGTGAGAGATACCACTAAGAGCAGTGATAATAGCCTACGCCACCGACTCGACCGTCTAAGAATACGCTGAGTCATAACTACCCTGAAAACACAATAAGAATTTGAGGGGGTGAGTACACGAATGTACCCCGTGAGTGAGCCACCCTCAAAAGAGGATCAGAAGAGGGTGTGGTGCACTCACAACCAAAACAGTTAGGAAAAACCATCAGTTATAAAAACAAATTCATTGATCAAAACGAGTACATAAAATCATTTATCATTTTCATAAAACAAATGGGCTGCCAATAAAACCTATCCAGAGTGACCTTGACCTGAGTCAACCTCCGGAACCGTCAGGGGCATTTTCGTTATCATCAAATAAGTAAAAAACAATTTTTCTCATTCTTCCAAACAAGCCCGTTCCGCAGCACACCCAATTTAGCTGTCCCATGCACACGCCAAACGGGTAAATAAATAAATATATATAGCATGTCGGGCCTGGAGCTACGAACCATGTGGATCCAAAACGAAAGCCATGGTTCGTTAAAACAAATACACCAGTGCTGTGTCGCGTCCGAGATGCTCCACCAACAAGTCATGCGTACTCCTGGAGCTACGTCCATAAGTCCTCGTATATTTGAACAAGTTCTTTAAAACAAAACAGGTTATTCATGCACCCAAAACATTTATCAAAACATTTTATAAATCATTTATATAAAAACAGTAATAAAACATTCCACTCACAGTTCAGGGTATGCCCCCAAAGTGAATCCACGGTGAGTTTAACTGGTGTCTCGATCAGCGCATCGGCCGTCTGATTGAGAAATGCACCAAACACAATAAAACCATTAAAACCAAAATCATAGATCAAAGTCATAACCTAAAGTAAAACCAAGATAATCAATCAAAATCAGGATAATAAACCAAATCCATCAAATAAGATAGCATAAAATCAGAAGAAACACATAACCCAGACCCGCGGTCTAAATCATAAGTTAATTCAATATTAGTTTAGGCTTCACAATTCTCCCCTCCTTATAGAAAATTTTGTCCACGAAATTTGGATTCGAACTTTATAATCCCGACCAATTAATTGACGAATTACCTTCTTGTTGACTTTTAAGAATCTCTTGTTCATCTCTTTCAACCTAAATGATTGTTTAATTCGTCCTTAAGATCATCTTCACTTAATTCTTAAACTCCATTTATGTTCAAACTCCAAGGATATACTTAACCATAACCATATACTGCAAAGCTTATCCATTGCACCATCTTTGAAAAAGCAGCATATCATAGAACTTCATTTACCCTCTCTACGCTCATACTATATTATGATCATAACTTCCTCCAAAACATAAAGTTTCCTAACTTCTTTGAGTAAATTCTCTTCAAATTTGACCAAAAATGATATTCTTGATTTTTCTTGTTTACAATCATTTCGCTCAGCTCCTTAACCATTACAAGCCAACTACGAATTCTCAACCATATGCTTATATCTTATACTTTACTACCTATTCCATTTTTTTCCAAGTTTCTAGTTCCAAGGATCATTTTAGTTAATAGAGATCCAAAACATTTACTATTCCACAGTGAAAGTAACTTCCAATCTTAATAATAATCACATCTAAATTACACTTCAATTTTCAATTAAATTACTTAACGCTTATTCAAACATTACCCAAACATTCGATCTCTTGCTATTCGTTCACCTCTATTTTAGACTTTAATCCACTATCCTTTCTAACGTTTAACCAAACTATCTTAAACATCCAAATCTTATATATCTACTTAAAACCAAAACCTTCACTTCAATCAATACCTCCTAATAAAATTTACTAGTACACAATGAATGCTACAAAGCAATACTTCCAATGTCTAATTAAAAAAAAAACATAAGGAAGAAAGAAAAGAAAAAGAAAAGAAAGGGTTTTGGACCAAAAAGGGCTAGGCCCAATCTAAAAGGAATAAAAGAAAAAAAATTATTATTAGAAATTGGATATAGTAAACTGAGTTGTTAAAATTACTATGTTACCCTTAGATAGGTAAAATTACTAAATCGCCCTTAAGATATTAAATCACGAAATTACCCTTTGAAGAAGAATTTAACGAATTTGACGACATCGGTTGCGTTAATAACTCTAAACGATTATCGTATTACTCCGTAATATACGTAGGATCATAGAATGTCTGTTTTACCCTTGGAGTGGATAAATTACCATATTACCCCTAATTTGTAAAGGTGTACTATTATATTCCGTTGAGCTTTGATTTCGAGTTCGATCGACTCGGGTCAACAACTATGACGCATAAGGAATGTCACCGTACCCTGAGAGTAAAGTTACCAAAATACCATTGATAGGTAAATTTACTATTTTGCCCTTAAGAAAGCAATACATGTAATTAGCCTTCTAGATTGCACGTTGGAGATTGGAAAGCTACCATAGTGATACTTTTGGGCAAACATATTGCAGACTAATTTCAATTAAACAATCCACACACATATAAATTCATTTGAAATAGATTTCAATTGAAGCATAAAACACATATTGCATTCAATCAAACTCCAATTTGAGAAAATTCTCAATTAGAGATAATTAGATTCAGGAAAATTCCAATTGGAAACAAAATTCACAAAATTCCCAATTGAAAAATCCTAAATTTCGGTTTCGGTTATCATTTTTAAGAAAACCCTCAAATTAACAAAATTCACAAAATTCCCAATTGAAAAATCCTAAATTTCGGTTTCGGTTATCAATTTTAAGAAAACCCTCAAATTATAAACAAAATCAAACCCATAAAACTACCATAACACCCTATTTAAGTTAATATTCAAATATCATAAACAAAATCATGGAAGATTTACTTACAAACTTGGAGTAGTAGTTGCGAACCGATGATGAAAATTGAAGTAGCAGCACCATAAAACGACCACCACGCGACTGTCCTTAGCCCAAAAAAAGCTTCGACCTAGATGAGAAAAAATGCAAGATAAAAAAAGCTTGAAATGGAAAAAAGTGAGAAGAATCGAGAGAGAAAATATGCTTAGCTAGGTTTCTTATGTGAAAAAATGAATGAGAAACAAATCTTTTTCTTTAAATTTCAAGGTTGGTAAATGTTGTAATATTATGCAAATTTGAGGGCACGGTTGTCCAAGGGGGTAAAAAGATGGGGGCAAATTTGAGAGAAAAAAACGGATTACCCCGGAATCTCACATAACCTAAGAGGCCTGTGGCTATCACATTCTCAGGAATCTGCCAAAAAATCCGACGTGGCAATAATCTTTTCCCTGGAATGTTCCAAACCCTTGAACTAAACGTCTTAATATCACATTCCCTAGGCCACATTCCCGGGGTTATCTCATACCCCCCCCCCCCAAACCAAACCCCCCCTTAGGGTGATATATCTGAGATGCAAAAAAAAGTCCCTTTCAATGGTTTCAACTCTACTATTTATAGTGAAGAGGCTTTGAAGTCAATAACATGTGTAATAAATGTGATATCTCGTAATTGAAGCACACAGGATATCAATCGACAACAATAATGTGCAATCGAGTGATTTACGGTAGAATTGATTTGATGTATCAATGGGATATCAATTGACAATAATAAGGTGCAACTGAGAGTGGTTTACGGTGAAATTGATTTAAGATTTCAATTCCATGATTTACGATATAAAGGAAATTTCAAGGAAAATGGGTTAAAAGGCTTTATCACTTTCACGTGGGAAAATGTTGGGATTTACTTCCTGATCGGTCGTCAGCAATCATAAAAATAAATATCCCAACAATTACTAACTAAACTAGCTAGGGCAAGTAGGGGTCGATCCCACAGAGAGAACGACTCTTCCTTTTCTCAAACAAATCTCAAACAAAACAAATTAATAAAGAGAATTTAAAGAAGAATTGAAATTAAATCTAACTAAGTAAATTAACTAAGAAAGCAATCAAGAAAATTAAAGAAAACAATTAATCAAAAGCAGTGAATATTATTGAGAATAACAATTAAATAGAAACCTCCAACATAGAATTAATATCCCTCTTGACAACAATAACATGGATCATCGATATCTAAAGATTATGAGAACCTTGAATAGCCTGTCGGACTTAACCTAAATTACCTTAATTAGATTAGATTACCGATTAAAGTCAATCTATCCCTTTTACTCTTTCAGCAATCAATTACTTTCTTAGGGCTTAGAGATCACTTAGGAATAAAGCATGAAGAACAAGTAATTTAATAACAAACACAATGAGAAATTTCTCGCCCATTGATTCTTTTCTCTCTTGGATGGAGGATTAATTCACATCCAATTGCTACATAAAATTAAGCTGGAGTGATTAATTCACAACCTAATCTAGCTAATGCTAACTCAATTTATCATGAAAGTGTCGACCCAGTCAATCAAAACAAGCAACATAGAATTCATACAGAGATCCAAGAAATACTCAAATAAATTCTCATATAAAAGCACAAAATCTCACCATGGAATTAGTCAAGAGATCAATTAAATTCTACATTGGAGAAAAGAAAAGGATTACTCACTCATAAATTGAGTGATCATCCACAAATAAGAAGAAGAAAACTTATCTATGGATGAGGAAGAGAAGGGGGGGGGGGGGGGCGGCTCCTAGGGTTTTTCTCCAAATCTTCAACTAAACAATATATCTTATGAAGAATAAAATTATATACAAAATCTAATCCTAAGGTGGCTATTTATAGTGGAGAAACAAGGGTAGGGCGGTTTAGGGCTGACTTAGACTCCAAATAGGATTAGATGTCATCCTAGAGTAGAAATCCAAGTTAGAATAGGATTCTGGAATTTTCTAGATTTCTGCAGAAACTTCACTGGCAGATTCGGGCTTGAAAACAGCAGAATTGGGCTTCGATCTTGAAGGAAAGTTGTAGAGATTAGAGTTAGCTTTCCAACGAGTACTCATGGGCTTAAAACGGACATCTGAGCAGAAAGTTATGGCCTTTATACCGAGACTGCGCTGAAAACGGGCTTATATCGCAAATCTACGGGATTAATGCGGGATTTGGATATTCTTTTGGATATTAGGCCTACAAATTGGGATTTTAACTCCAATTATAGGTTTATATGGGCTAATTATATTCCCATATAAATAATCCAAAAATCCTTAACTTCAGGGCTTCTTCTGGGCTTGGCTTCAATCCTTTGCAATTTTAGCTCCAATCTTCAATTCTTGCTCCTTGAAATAATTCTTCAATGATCTTCAAATCTTCAAATTATCTTCAAGAAATCTTCAAACACGAACTTTGTATCTCCAAATCTATACTCAAAATTACTTTGCTAATATCTGTGTAAAAAGTAATCAAAATAGCTCCAAAATTAGTGAAAATAAGCAAATTCTCAATTTCACATCTCATAGAGACTAAAAACACAAATACTTAGAAAATAAGGTAAAAATGCATATAAAAGTGGTAAAAAGTATAGAAAAATAGCTATAAAAATATGCATAATTTGAGTTCGATCACTTCCCAACTATCTCCTAATCTGAGCCTCCGTCCAAACTCTCAAGCACATGTAGAGCTGACATGAGACCTTGCCACATATCTTATGTCAACTCCATCATATTGTCAATAACTAGTGTGTGTGCGCTACACGTGACAACGCCAAAAAGCAGTGTCAACACTGTCAAGCAACATGGCTTTATGAGTTTCTTGAATTATCACCTAATATGCAAACTCTTGTCTTGTCTAATGCGGTATGAACTGTGCTACAACCAGAAACTTTCTAACAGTTTTTGGACTCAGAACTTTGATGTATCCAAGCCTCCACCTAAAAAAGTGCCTTCTTGCACGTTACTTCTCCTCAAGGAGATTGAAATTTGAGAATCCCGTGGAGGTATACTTCTGTTGAAAATGTTAGCATACTACATGTCAGGGGCGGATCCATGATATAGCATGAGGGGGCATGGCCCCCAAAAAATTGGAAAAATCCCTTAATAGCCTTAGTTTTACATGTAATTGCACTTTGCATTTTTTTAATCCCCCCCCCCCCCCAACCAAAAAATACTTAAATTTATATAAGGGAATTTATATTGACCCCCTTAAACTCATATGTCAAATCCGTCCCTGCTTCTTGTCGAATGCAAGAGTTTTGGAGAAGCTGACAATACACATGAATTGCCTTGAGGAACAAAAACAAAAAATGATTCACTATGACAAACCAAGTTTTGGTTTTACCAAGTAGTTCAACGAAATGTCAAGTTGTGATTGATACCTCTTACTACTATATATATATATATATATATATATATATATAGTACTCCCTCCGTCCCATTTCAATTGTCCACTTTTCCATTTTTGGCAGTCCCAAATTATTTGTCATATACCCAAAATCAACTAATACTCACACTCAACTTCTCCAATTTACCCCTCCATTTTTATTAATTTCTCCAATTTACCCCTCCATTTTTATGAATTTAACATCATTACACAGATTCCAAGACAACCAAAAACTAATACACATCATTTTCCAAAGTGGAGGGCAAAGAAGACATTTTGTGGTTGAATTTATTGGGAAATTAATAAAATAATTAGCACCCTTAAAATTTATGCAATTTGGAGGTGGAAAATTGAAATGGGAATAGAGGAAGTATTTATGTAACATAGTATATTAAATTATCCCAGTTAGCTTCTTACTTCCGTATGTGATTTTATGGGTTGTGGGCTTCGAAACTGATCTCCTGAATACACTAACACCATAATGGGTTGGCATTATCGACGCCTTTTTGGGGTGTTTTTACACAGCCGTTGATTTAGGTTTCCAAGTGTTTTCACAAAAAATAATATCGTCGATTTACATTTCTAAAATATAAATACCCTCTTTTAGCACTATCCATCCCTACTTGAACTTTAAAACCCTAATCAAGTTTATCAAGGAAACTGAAAGTTGGAATTCCACTCCGGCGCCACCATGGGTAGATTTTGTATGTAGATCAATGCTGATCGAGCTCAAATTATGCATGTTTTTATAACTATTTTTATATACTTTTTGCTATTTTTATATGTGTTTTTACCCTATTTTGTTAGTATTTGTGTTTTTAGGTCCTGAAGACAAGAAAAGTGAAAACTTATTGTTTTTCACTCTTTTTGGAGCTATTTTGGAGACTTTTTACTCAACTATGGATTTAGCCATTTGGAATGAAGATTTAAAGATTCGAAGTTCGTGATTGAAGATATTTTGAAGAATTGAAGAATTTATTCAAGAAGTAAAAATTGAAGATTTGGAGCTTAATTTGTTAAGGATTGAAGACAAACCCAGATGAAGCCCTGAAGTTGAGGATTTTTGGATTATTTATATGGGAATATACTCAGCCCATATAAACCTATAATTGGAGTTAAAATCCCAATTAATAGGCTTAATATCCAAAAGAATATCCAAATCCCGCAATAATCCCGTAGATTTGCGATATTATCCCGGTTTCAGCGCAGTCTTCGTAGAAAGACCATAACTTTCTGCTCAGATGTCCGTTTTAAGCCCATGAGTACTCGTTGGAAAGCTAACTCCGAGCTCTACAACTTTCTTTTGAAGTGCAAAGCCCAAATCTGCAATCTTCAAGCCCGAAATTCAAGTCGAAGTCCCTGCTCAATTCCAGAAAATTCCAGAAAATTCTAGAGTCCTCATCCAACTTGGAGTCTACTCTAGGATGACACCTAATCCTACTTGGAGACCAAGAAAAGAGGCTAAACCGTCCTACCCCTTATTCTCCACTATAAATAGCCACCTCCTGTATCACAAATCACACAACTTCACAATTCACAAATTTTAGATAATTCTCTTTTTTTACTTTTCTTTAGTTTTTAGGTTTTTCTCTAGTTTTAGAAGGGGGAGAAGTCGACACCCTCTCTAGCAATAGAGGGAGTCGACGTCCCTAGGGTTTTCAAAGGGGAGATTCCGCCTCTCCCAGTCCTGTAAGTATTCTTATGCCTCTCATGGATTTTCCTAAATCCATGAGTAGCTAAATCCTTAATACTTCTGATCCTTTGGTGAATTCAATCAATTGATTATGGTGAGATTTCTATACTTATAATTTTGTGTTAAGTTCTTGATGATAGTAGTCAAAACCCTAGAATAATTTTATGATTCTGAATCTTATCTGAATTATGTGGCCACTAAGGATGTAAGAGGAAGATCTATGGCTAGATCATACTTAGAATTAATCACTCAAGTTTGATTGTATGTAGCAAATTAGGTTTGTTTAATCGCTGCTTAATGGGTATTTGTCTACCGGAGGGCGAGAAATTTCTCTTCGTATGGTTCTACTTGTAGGCATGTGTGTAAAATTAACTGTTCTTAATGCTTTGTTCTCAAGTGATCTTTAAGTCCTAAGAAAGTAATCGATCACTGAAGGAATAATAGGGATAACTGCAGCTTTAATCGGCCTCTTATCTAAAATACATGTTGGGAAACCTATATCAGTTGTCAGTCAAGAATAAGATGCGAAATTCACCTTTTAAATCGAGGATCCATAGTTAATTTGATTGAAGGATACCACTGGTGAAGAAGTATGTTTTTTAATTATTGTTTGCTTTATTAATTTGCTTTAGATTTAGATTTAGATTTAGATTTGCTTTGCTTTGCTTTATTTTTAGTTTAATTGTTTTTAGGGGATTGGAGATATCATTGTTTATTTTACCCACATCTTTACCCTGTTTTCTAATCGATTTTTGGAAAAGATCTTTCTATCTTTTAATTGTTCATCACATAAACCTTCTCTGTGGGATTCGACCCCTACTTGCCCTAGCTATTCTAGTTAGTTATTTGTGGGGATTATTTTTATGGTCATAGACGACACGATCAAATGCCCTTTCTTGGTAAAGATGGATCTTTGATTCTCTTGATACGGGGTTAGCTCTATTAGGCTAGAAATGAGTTGCTTTCACCAATACCCGAAACTATAGTGTGCTTAAAGTGCTTAAAATGAACACTTCAAATCCTAAGGGTAAGTGTTTGGGTAGTGTTTAGGCTAACTAAAGATCAATTCACAAAGGAATTGAAGAAATTATAAGCACACGGATCCAATCACTCAAGGATACAGATTTCACCACCAAGAGTTAGAATCGGTTGAAACTCACCACCAAATGAACACAACTTGATACAGATTCACCACAAGTAGAATTGAGAAGATGAATAAGCTTCTATTAATCCCAAATCAACAAGAGATACAGATTCACCACTTAAATTGATATAGGAAAGTTTGTAAGAACCCAGACAAGGTTACAAAGCAAAACAAAGAGTTCAAGTTTACAAAATTCAAGTCTGATTGGCTAAGGTCCTTATCCGTAGCTTACATACTAGGATTAGCACACTAAACACACTTAAGCTAAATAAACAAGCTCAACTTAAACTGATTACAACTTAACTAAAACATAACCGAATTAGCTCAAAATGAGCTCATATGTAATATGAAACCAATTCGGGTTGTAGGCAGCCGAATTGATCATTTTCATGCACAAATCATGAAGCCTCATCAAGTTGAACAACTTGCCATCATCTTCCAACCAAAATAGAGTACTTCACACAAGGGTTTTCCTAGCCTCCTTTGTTGACCGAAAGGTGTCACATGGTGGATGGATGATCATCAACACTTGTCAAACAAAGAGAGGTGCTTGGTTACACATGGGCATCATCTTGGAGAGGTTCTAGCTTGTCTCCACCGTGGCATCCAAGGTCCCACCCAACGTGCCATGTCATCAAAGCAAGCTGCTCACATGGCGAGGTGTTTGCTTCCCTAATTGCATCAACTCCACCCGAATCACCTTGTTGGAGAGAATGGGACACTCCCGTATCATTCTCCCTCGGTTGAAAAAACAATGAAGTATCCCCTTGGACATATGGAACAAGATCAGAAATGTTAAAGGTAGGAGACACACCATATTCTTCGGGCAAATCAAGCTTGAAAGCATTATCCTCGAGCTTCTCAATGATCTTAAAAGGGACATCTGCTCTCGGCTTAATCTTGGCAAAATGACCTTGATTGAACCTCCCCTTCCTCAAGTGAATCCACACCAAGTCACCAACATCAAGCTTCACATACTTGCGGTGTTTGTTGCATTGCTGCATGTACTTGATGTTTTGGCTAGTGATCTTCTTTCGGACATCATTATGGAGCTTTTTAATTTCCTTGGCTCTAGCATCTGTATCACTACTATACTGTCCACTAGTACAAGAAGGAGTTAAATCCAAAGGAGTAAGAGGATTAACACCATAAACTACCTCAAATGGAGTTCTCCCAATGGATGTGTGAAAGGACTAGTTGTAAGCAAACTTAATCTGTGGTAGAATCAAATCCCATTGCTTGATGTTCTTTCCCACATAACTCCTCAACAAGCTCCCCAAGCTCCTATTAGTAACTTTAGTTTGGCCATTGGTTTGTGGGTGATAGGCCGAACTGAATTTCAAAGTACTCCCTAGCTTCCTCCAAATGGTCCTCAAAAAATGGCTAAGGAACTTTGCATCCCTATCCGAGACTATGCTTCTAGGAACACCATGCAATCTCATTACCTCCTTGAAGTACAATTCGGCAATGTGATTAGCATCATTAGTCTTGTTGCAAGGAACAAAATGAGCCATCTTTGAGAATCTATCAACCACCACCATAATGGAGTCTTTGTTCCTTTGTGTCCTAGGCAACCCGAGCACAAAATCCATGCTAACATCCTCTCATGGTGCATTAGGAACCGACAATGGAGTGTACAACCCACTATTTTGGCTCCTTGTCTTGGCCAAGTGACACACACGATATGATGACACATGCCTAGCAACATCTCTCTCAAGTCTCGGCCAATAGTAGTTTTGTTGCACCATGAACAAAGTTTTAGTTCTTCCAAAATGCCCACTTAATGTTCCATCGTGAGCTTCCTCTACAATAGCCAACCTCAAAGAACAACGAGGTATACACAATCTATTAGCATAAAACAAATAATCATCAACAATAGAGTAAAGCTTACTAGGGCCATGATGACAAGATCTCCAAGCATCGCCAAAGTCCTCATCATGCTCGTACAACTCCCTAATAGCTTCAAATCCCACAACTTGCACTTGAAGTGTTGTAAGAAGTGTGAACTTCCTACTAAGTGCATCGACCACCACATTTTGAGACCCAGCCTTGTGCTTGATGGAGAAGCTAAATGATTGCAAGAACTCAACCCATTAAGCATGTCTCCTATTGAGCTTGTGTTGTTGATTGTTGAACTTCAAGGCCTGATCGGTCGTTGATCAAATCACAAGATAAATTCCCCACAAACCAATTAACAAATAGATAAACTACTTAGCTAGGGCAAGTAGGGGTCGAATCCACAGGGAATGTATGAATCAAAGTTAAATCTTACAGAAGAAAATCTAACCTAGAAAAGATATTTTTGGATTTTTGTAATTGGAATTGAAAACAAATAAATAATTAACTAGCAAACAATTAAAGAGAAATTCAAATGATAAAAGCATACTTCTTCTCCTTTACGTAACTATTTTAATCAAGTGAATCATGGATCATGGACACTAAACATAAATTTGGCTTAGATTGCAATTAATTAAGAATCATAAATTACTCCAAATCGGTATATAGCCTAAGACGTAGACATCAACTTTCATTGAAACAAAGTAATCCTCTTAATATCTTAAACAACTCCATTTAAATAATTGGTATAGGAGAGGAATACTCGACCCTCCAACATGCTAAGAAGAATTAACACGCATCTCGCTGACGATTAATCTCTATTGTTCCTAATCAAACATTCACCCTGTGAAGAATCATAGGACAAGCATTAAGATTTACTTTTCCACATGCATGATAAATTAATACCAAACTTGCCTACGTCAATTTCCATCTCGGCCTAAAGATTTCGACAAGGTTTGATATCCCATTGAACCTAGGACTCCTAGAATTACAATTGTTACTTGGACCAACTTTAGCTTGACTCAAGCTACTTGAATCTAACTATAGCATTCATAAATCTCAAGATATGTTGTACACCAAATCAATCAAAGTATGAGCACATAAGATGAAGCATAGAGATAACAAACGTATTTAAACAAAAAAAGCTCAAATTATTAAGAACAAAAGTCTCAGCATAGATCCATTGATCAAAAGTACCTAAGGAAAAGAAGTATAAAAGGTTTAGCTACTCATGGATTGCAAGCAATCCATGAGAGACTTACAATGCTAGAGGCCGGCGGCTGCCTCCTCTCTCCTTATCGCAAAAACCTAGAGAAAAGATGTATGATATGCTAGGTTGATGTACTAGGGTTTTAGACTAAAGAGGGTATTTATAGAGGGTGGTTTAGGGTTAATTTAGAGCTAAACAAACCCTAAGGACGTGCTGAGCTGCTCTCCAAGTCTTCAAGCTAGTCCAAATAAGAATTTGGGCTTAATTGGATCAATCCCGCATAAAAGGCCCAGGACAATTTCTGTCCGCTGACTTCAGGGGCATTTTCGTCCATGAAAAAGTTCAAACTGGGTTTCGACCAGAACACGAAAGTTGTAGATCTTGGAGTTAGCTTTCCAACGGCTACTCATACGCCTCAAACGGAGCTCTAGATAAAAACTTATGGCCAAAATACAGAAAGGTCGCCAAATTTGGAAACAAGTGAAGAGGCTTCAAGGTGAAGACACGCATGGCTGCTGGGTGGCGCGCGCATGGCATGACCCCCGACTCCCCCTGGGCGCCCATGTGGATGGCTTGTGCGCCCAGGGCGTTGCTCTCAGCCCCCATGTCGCCAGCGCCCATGTGCTTGCTGGTGGCATGTCTCGACTAGCGCTGGGCGCCCATGTGCTATGCTTGGCGCCCCATGTGGTTTGCCTCGCGACCCATGTACTTCAGTGCTTTGACACATCTTGACATGTTTTCTTGCCTTGAAATTCAACTTTGCTCCTTTGCTTCAAACTCTTGAAAATCAATCTTATGATGATAAAATTGACTCTTCAAGCTCTTCAATCACGAACATATTGGCTTCATTCTTCATCCAAATTGTCCTTGAAAAATATTTGTGTAAATAATCATCCAAAAAGGCTCCAAAAAGGTACAAAAATGGTGATTTTGCACTTTTCTTCACTTTGACACCTATAAACACAAATATACCAAATATAAGGCATAATCAAGCATAAAATACCCTAAAAGCATAGGAAAATGACCATAAAAAGATGCATAATTTTGGTCCGATCAAGACGTCATGATCCGAAAGCAACACAAATGGTTGTGGCAGCAAGTATTGGGATCAATGACCAAGAGCTCTCACCAAAGCATAGAACTCCTCATAAGTAGAGTATTTTCTATTGCATTCATTCAACTTTTCACTAAAGAATGCAATGGGGTGTCTTCCTTGACTCAAAACAGCCCCTATGCCCACATCTGAGGCATCACACTCTACTTCAAATGGTGCACTAAAATCAGGCAATTTCAATGTTGGAGCTTCAGTCACTCTCCTCTTCAACTCATCAAAACTAGCTTAAGCTTCCTTAGTCCAACAAAACTTCTTGCTTTTAAGGCATTTGGTGATAGGCTCTCAGTTTGCCTAACAAGCGTCAAAGAAGAATTAGGCCTAAGAAGCTCCCAAATCAAGAGCCTGACCCTATAAATGAAGTAGTTCTTTTGTTTTATTTTTATTTGAACTCATTTTTTTTTGATTACTCATGTTCTTACACTATAATGTTTCTTACAGATCTATATTCCTTTAAGAGATTACTGTCGGAATGATGGTTTTCAGGATGCCCAAACATATGCCTTTATTGAGAAGGCACAACGTGCTTTGAAGTAAGAAAATTTTCTTTGTTTATGAGTTTTTGGATGGCAGAGGTTTCAAATGTATTTTGCAGTTTTGTAGGTTAATGCTCGCTGGAAATTGAGTTTATGTATTCTTATGAATCTATTAGGTGGATGTAGCTTATAAGCTTTTTTGTTTATGCAAAATCATCTATTTATGAAAACTCTCCTGTTATCATCTTTTCACCATGATTTTGCTGTTCAACATTAAAGTTCAACTCTGAATTTCCTTAATTATTTGCTTGATATGTTATATCATTTTGACGAGGTACATGAGATGTTATTTACCATTTTTAGTTTCTATCATATTTTTTATGATGACTATATTTCTCTAAAATGATGAAATGATGATGCCAGTCCATTTTGTTACATTCTTGTTGGAATTTAAGAGTACTCTTCTCTGCTGATTATACATGGTCGTGATACTCTCCTACTCTCCTAGTCTCCTGCTAGCTTCATCAGTACTCTTATGCTACCAAATATAATGATGAAAACTATCTTAAGCAATCCTTCCATTTGTTTAGTTACTCCTATCTAATTAAACAAGGAATTGTTATGAAACCCCTCCAATGAAAGGGTAGTTCAATATTTTGCTATAGCTCATAAGATGATATTTTTTGATATCTTTACATTTTTTTTCTTCTTCTTAAAGGAAGACAGACGCTTAGTTTGTATCTTTAACATAGTGGTAGTAATTTGTTAAAAAAAGATGGGAAAGATTAATGTGGTATATAGATAGTTTTGTATTATAGTCTATTTAAGTATATATCCACACTGATTTTACTGATCTTATTTCTGATAATGTTGTGATGATTGAGAAATGCTGCTTGGTAGAAGTTATTTTGTTTTAATAAGATGATTGTTAAATATACAAATTTGGAATCCTAAAGGTGAAGAGGAAGAGGTTGGATTGAATTAAGGTTTTCATTTTCTTGAACAAATCTTACATGCCTGACACTATTATGGATCATAGGAAGGATGCATCATAGTTGTATCAAATAAAGATTGACATATTGTTTTCTCAGTTTTCTGTGTATAATGTCTTTGACTAGACTGAACCATTCACGGTGATGTTATTGCTGGACGTGTAAGGAGAGAGCCCTTCACCATTGATGACATTCTTGTCAACAATTTGGGTTCTGTGCGCCTCTTAGTTAAACAGGCTGACTCAAGGCAAGCAAGTCGACGCCGTTATTATGAAAAGGCTGTGGAGAGTTTAGGTCGTGTGGTGAGACATATGTCCACAGCTTCTTTCATTATCACTCCTGAAGTTCGCCACTTCTTAAAACGGATCAACGATTTTCAATCCTTTTGGTATGTTCCACTATCATTTCTTTGTTGGTTTGTGTGTTATGGCTGCGAGATTGGTCTCGGAGATTGAAGCTGCTCATCGACGGAACGACAGGACACAACGCTGCCATGCGATGCAGCCATGGAAGCCACCGTCTCCTGGTGTTCTTAAGCTCAACTCGGATGCGTCTTATTATGCTCAACGGAAGGAAGCTGTTCTAGGTGTGGTCATCCGAGACTCGTCTGGACATGTAGTTTTTTCTGCGATTTCTCGAATTGCAAGTGTGCCAGACCTACTGTATGCGGAGATGCTATTCGCTTTGGCCTATTGTTGGCAAAAACTTATGGTTTGTGTAATATTGAAGTAGAAAGTGATTCGCTGCAAGCAATTTTGGAGATAAATTGACTGACTCCATCTTTTTGGGAGGGAGGCTCGTTGATTCACCAAGTTTAGGATATAAGTAGAAGTTTTGCATTGTGTAGTTTTAGTCATGTAAGAAGGTCTGCAAATAAGTTTGTCCATAGTTTGCCACATGTTGAGTGTGCTGTGGGTGAAAATTTTGTTTGGTGTGGAGTTCCTCTACACGTGTGTAATCCTGACTTATAATATATGAAATTACAAATTATGTTTGCTCGAAAAAAAAAAAAAACTTCAGTAGTGATAATGAAAGGAGCTGTGGATATATTATACTAGTGACTGGACCGCGCTTCGCTGCGGGTTTTCATTTTTTAAATATTTGTTTGAGTATTTGCATGTATTTTTGCCATTAAAAAAAGTATTTACATGCATCAACTCATCTAGATCCCTAAACATCATAAAATAATTTGCATGAGCCATAATATAGGAAGTGATTGACCTAAGTTTTTTTTAAGGCTAGCAGGTTGAGGTCACTTGACAAATTTTAAAAATAATCTTATATTCTATTTAAGTGTAAAAAACTACTACATTTTACTTGAGAAATATTTGGATGATTCAATAAAAAGAACATTATAGATTAGTTGGACACACATAATTCCCTCATGTAGAGCAATTAAACTCTTATGAAAAATAAATGTGTCACATTGAGCAAAGAGTTAATATAATTTATTAAGCTTTATTTCCATTTAAAACGTACTTCTTTTATAACTTCTAGAAATCTCTAATGCCAAAAATGTACATTTTATTAATATTATCTCTATTAATTATCTAGTTATAGTTACTAAACTTTTTCCCAAAGGATTTTTTTTGTTATTCATATATTACACATGTATATACCGCCAATTGAAGAGTGAAGAGAAAGTTGACGTAGAGAGGAAGTTGAAAAAATAAAGACCTTATGGAAGAGGAAGAGATGAAAGATGAAGTAAAATACAATAATGAAAAATTAAAAGATTGAGTAATAAAAAAACAACAAATACACAGCCAATTGAGGTTGATTGAGTTGGTAAGATTTTAGATCTCTGCTTGTAAGGTTTGGGGTTCGAGTCGTGCCAACGATTCTCATTGGTGGGTGATCTGTAAGTACCACTGTAAGCCCTCTTTGAGGTTTGTGGCATGCCCTGATCCTAAACTGGGACAATCTCCCCTAACACAAACTTTTTTGTAGCAAAAAAAAAAAAAAACATTGAATACACAAATAACTAAAACACACATAGATTTAGAAAGATTTAAAGTTGCCCTAAAAAAAGAAGAAAGAAATACCTCAAGTTTTTCTATATATATCAATTAAGAATAGGAAAAGAAAGAAACTTGATTTACTTTATCATGTCTCAGAATATTTGGTTAGTCCTATAGTCTTATATAAATTAACCAGTGTCATCCATAATCTTTTTTTCCTTCCTCTAAAAAACTTATATAAATTAACAATGTCAGAATCCAACAAATTCAACAAAGAAAGAAAATGGAAAGGGATGAGAAACTCATATACATAAGAAAATTAGAAGTAGTCTTGTACCATGCAACCTCTAAAATTTCATTTCCCCCCTATTGTTTGTT